>JBBPBX010008715.1:7992-47709 GCA_038048925.1 Garcialebias charrua
GTGCGCGCGTGTGTGTGTGTGTGTGCGTGTGTGTGTGTGTGTGTGTGTGTGTGTGTGTGTGTGTGTGTGTGTGTGTGTGTGTGGCGATCAGACCCCGCATGCGATGTGACCGGTTCGGACCGCGAGTCCGCTCATCTTCTAAAATAGCGCTGATTATAACAGCGGAGTTATGTGTCCTCAACTTTAAAAACATAACCAGAGTTGTTAGTGCACTAAAAACAGCGTAACTCTTGGAAAAAGGAGCTGCTGGAAGCCAGAACTCAGATAAAAACAGAGCAGGTGGATCTCTGCTTCCCCCGTATGCCTCCCCACACAGCTCAGCTCTGAAGGGGGCTGGACATGGCGCAGTACTGCGCTGAAACCACGCCCACGTGCGACACGCCCCCAGCGTTCTAGAGCAAGGCAAAATCATGTTTTTTCATGATTTTTGAGACTTAATTTTATAAGGAAATCAATGTTTTTAATCAGTCAGATTTATATGGGTGATTAATAACACATATTTATGCCATGTGACAAAATAAAAACACAAATTTAATTTCACTTTACACGGTCTTTAAATGAAACAATATTACAGGGTCGAAGCTTCATTATAGATTTATGAAAAAAATTAAAATAAAATGCCATGTGCATTTGATTACGTACTAATAGAAGAAAAAAAATCCCCTTCTTGCTTTACTGTATTAACTCACACCCTACACAATAAAATGTGTGTGGGGTGGGATGTGAATCTTCAGATTCTGAGGTACAGTACATTACTACAACAACAATAATACATACAGAACTTTATCAGAAATTACTGCATGGGCTCAAAATACTTCTGAAATTTTAGATTAAAACTGATCAATGATAAATAGATAAAGACCAGAATACTGTAAATAGGATCTTGTCTGGGGTTGATTTTAACAGATGTAACATGAGGAATAAATAAAAAAAACCACTAAGATTATTTTGGGGTGAAATCATGACCTAGTAAACCTTCATGCTTTAAAAGAGAAAGCCATCCAACATATTTTCAACACCAAGTTAAAAGGCTTCTACGTCTTATCAGCAAAAGGCCTGCAAGATAATGTCAAACTATATTCAGCACTGTAAGTATTGTGACTCTTCAAGAAGAGGACAAGCAGCTCGAATATTTTGTTAAACACAAATCAAATGAAACAAGAGGGAAAAAGAGGGTTGTAAATAAGCTAAACACAAAACACATGTAGTGTGCAAGTACATAAAATGTTACCACTACTTTAGAATAATAAAAAGAGCTTGTAAATAATCCTTCATCTTGAACCTTTTTTTCATCCTTTTGCAAAAATGTACTCATATTTCAACTTAAAGTGGAAGGGCATGCCCAACACGAGACCATTATGATTGCAAAAAGACTTCCAGTAAAAAAATTACTCTTATGCAAAACTTCCTCCAGATACAAATAGCCTTTCCTGTCTTATAAATAAACTGTTGGGGTTGGAAAGCGACCAGCCTAATTAAGCTTGGAGGCTGCTCATAAAGTCATTGAAGTAGAAAAAAAAGCATCACTTATTTAAGTCTAGATAAGGCAGGCAGTTTAAACACACACATATATACAGAGCCAGGCAAAGTACTATTGAGTCCAATTAAATAAAACAAACATTGCACAGTCTCATAGGTCATTTTGTTGAGTTCAAAGAAAAAATTTCAGGAAAAAGTACTTGGAAAGTTAAACAATTCCTGCATGATTTTTGTAAACCTGCATGTCGCCTATATGGAACTATAATAAAATCCTTCAAATCTGTGTGATCAAAAAGTTCTTAATACAATTACAAAACAACAAATGTATTGCCTTTAATAGTTATTTGTTATTTTATTTTATTTTTTGCTTGAACTGAACCTAGACTACATTATATGTTCAAGATGTACCCCTACTTTCCTAGACCTAACAAGATCCTAGATTTACTCAAAGTTAGTGACCCCTTATTCTAATTAAAAGTCACTAACTGTAGTGGTAAAACTTTGACATGAAAAGCCTTCAATGAGTCTCTTGACTTTTGTGGATTCCTTTTATATAAACAAATGTAAAGTGTAATTGCCATAATTCTAATTCTAGTTTAGTATTATCTAGAAAGCTACAATGCTGGTTTATTTACTTGGTAAAGACTGTTCATTATACCATACATCTGAATAATGTCAAATTAGGATTCACTCTAAAACTTCACCCCCTCCATCCATTTCCTGTGAATTTTATTCCACTTTTTCTCTCAACGTAACCTCTGAATCAAAGCTGGAGCTAAAAAAAGGGTCTGATCTTCTTACTTTGCAAGGTTCCCCTATTGTACTCGTTCTTTCCTATCATCTTTCAGGTCTTTTCTTTTGTAACATTCTACCATTCCGTCATTGTCTCTTTAGTCTTGGGACCAGAAAACACACATCGGTGCACACTGTGGTGATGCTACACAGTATGTATAGCTGTCACTCTGCAGCGGTCTCAGGATTATGTGGAACAATATGATGTGTGGGCAACTCTTCTTGTGTTTGTGCCGTTTCTCATCCTGTAGCCATGGAAACAATCAAGTGTAAAAAAAGGTTGTTAGCTGCTGTTATTTTCAGTGTTTTTCAAACCTGATTTTTAGATTTGTTTTTATTATTTATGCTTTGTCCTACAAGATAATCCATGTTAGTCTTTGGTTTTAAACTCTAACAAATTTGCATTCAGTATGTGAATTTCTTAGCTCTGCAATGTAAACTTTTTGGAAGAATACATGCAATTTTTTCTGCACTAGTCGAATACCAACCATTTTCTGCTCTGTAGAAGATGAAGTTGATGGAAGCAAATCAGTACCATCATGCAAGCATGTCCAAGACCTTAAAACCCCTCCTATTTTCCATCCATCTGTCCATCCATCCATTATATTCTGCTTGTATTGAAGACAGATCACTGAGGCAGCAACTTGAGCAGGGAAGCCCAAACATCTCTTTCCACAGCCACATTTTTCAGCTCCAAGGCTAACCGAGAGACAGTCTCTTGAGAATGTCCTGGGTTGTCCTCGGAGACTCCTCCCTGTCTGACATGCCATAAGGACCTACCTAGGGAGGTGACCAGGAAGCATCCTAACTAAATGCACAAACCACCTCAACTGGCTCCTCTTAATGTGGAGGAGCAGGGGTTCTACTCAGAGTTTCTCCCAGATAACCGAACATGTCACCCTATCTCGAAGGGAGAGTCCAACTACCCAGCGGAGGAAACTCATTTAAACTGCCTGTATCTGTACTCTTATGTTGGTCCCTACACAGAGTTCATGGCCATAGGTGAGGGTAGGAATGTAGACCAACCGGTATGGGCTTTGCCTTATTGCCAAGCTCTCTCTTTACCACAACAGACTGGCACAGAGTCTGCAATACTGAAGACGTGGTCTGTCAGCCTCATGCTACATTCATCCCTCACTTGTGAACAAAACACCCAAGCCAAAAATGCCCAATAGGACTCCATCTTCAGCTTGACAGCCTCCCTGTCAATCATAGAGTTTGAGGATGGCCATCGCGAGATTAACCAAGAACCTTGCGGCCACAGCCCAAGGCAGCCACCTCAACAATTGAGGCATGGAACATGGTCTGCTTAGACTCGATATCCCCCGCCTCAGCTGGGATGCAGTTAAAGCTCTCTTGGAGGTGTGAGTTAAAGATATTTCAGATGTGTTCTTCTGACAGTTTTTCCCAGCAAACCCTCATTACATGTTTGGGTCTACCGGTTCTGTCCGGCATCGTATCCCACCAACTCATTACCAGGTGATAATCAGTTGACAGCTCAACTCCACCCTTCACCCGAGTATCAAAAACAAATGGTCGTAAATCAGATGACAAATTACAAAATCAGTCATCGATCTAGGACCTAGGATGTCCTGGTGCCAACTGCCAAGTGCACTTATGGACACCCTTATGTTCCAACATGGTATGTGTGATGGACAAACTATGACTAACACAGAAGGCCAACCACTGAACATTGCTTGGGTTCCAATCAGAGAGGTTGTTACTCCCAATAATAATAAGAGACCTAGCCACCAGGCCCACGCCAACGAGCCCATCCCCCAGGCCTGGCTCCATGGTGGGGTTCTGGTAACCCATGTCAGGCAAGGGACACTGAGCTCTGGTATTTTCTGTCCATACGAGTCTTTAGAATCGCTCTTTGTCTGGCCTGTCACCTAGGACCAATCTGCCTTAGGAGACCATACCAGGGACAATTACAATTGCCCCCAACAGCATAGCTCCTAGGATCATTCAGGCGCATAAACTCCTCCATCACAATAAGGTGGCAATTCAAGGAGGATCCATTTTTGTCTACCTTTTAAATGAACTCTCCTGCCTCACAATACCTGCTTCTGTCTATTGTACTGCCAAACTATCAGTGATAAGTTTTTTTTTTCCACTACCTAAAGGCCCAGGCAGAGCTCTGCGTACGGCCTGTACGCCGCTCTACGCGCGTGTTCTGTGCGCGCGTGTTCTGTGCACGCGCGTTCACAGGCACAGCTCTGCGTTCGTTCTCGCGTTAAATGCTCGCGTTTCCGCTCCAAATTCTTGTCGTAATTTGAGCAGCTGCGCACAAAGCGTTTACCTACGGGACAAACTGAGGTAACTGATTGGTCATTTGCTGACACGCCTACTGAATTGATTGACAGGTCGGGTGGGGAAAAAAAGGCACGGGCTGCGCAGCAGTTTTCTGTGTTTATATGTTAAAGGTGAACTATGTAGTTTCTGCAGTACCCTGGGACTAGAAAATTTTCCAGCAGGTGAAAGCAATGCATTCTGCTCCCTCCCCTCAGAGCCATATATGACTCTGAGGGGGAGCCACAGTCTGTTCTCTGTTGAACTTGAGTTCTGCAGCTCCGCCCCCTGCTGTGTGTCCGCTCGAAGCGCTTCAATATTCTGTGATTATATGTTAATAAAACATTTTAAAAATATGATAAAACCATAGAGCACTTGTCCAACAACACAAAAACCATCAGAAATCATCAGAGCTTCACGAAGCAACGTTGGACATGATTTAATTAGCTCGTGACTTCCTCTTTCTGTCAGTGCAGGTCTGGTATGTCTGGAATGCTCCGCCCCCACTACATGTCCTGTCTCTGCGCTCCGAAGTTCTGTGTTTATATGATAATATAACGGTTTAAAAAATATAATAAAACCATGAATCACTCGTCCAACAACACAAAAAGACCCTGCAATCAGCAGAGCTTCACCAGCCACTTTGGACATGATTTAATTCGCTCGTGAGTCGTGACAAATCAATTTCCTCATTCCTGTGAGTGGAGGATGAAGCGATCACTTGACTTTTGGCAAAAAAACAAAATAAAAGTCCAGCTCTGGGATGAAGAAGGGATATTTAATACATTTGTGTCACATACAAAACAGTCCTGCATCGCTTTGCAATCCTTTGAATGAGAACGAGCCGCGGCGCTGAGGCTGGGACAGGCGGGGGCGTGGGTTGGGGCGTGACAAACAACTCTGTTTTTATTGGCTGGTCATTGTCCGGGTCACTCTGTGTTTTTAGTGTTTTTATAAATGCTGATAGAGAAGCAAGGGGACTATAGTTTTTTTCAGAGATTACTTTGTCTAACATCAGTTTGTCAGTAGATAGTGACAGAGTGAAGAAATATGTTAAAAATATATTGTTTGAAAAGTTACAGACTACATTACAAAGTTAAATAGTTCAACTTTAATAAAAAGTTCTAAAAAACAAAATAAAAACAGGGAGCGCTGGTCCAGCACACCAGAACACCAGGAAATATTTAGAACCTCGCGCTGCCACGTTGGACATGAGTTTAGTTCGCTCGTGACAAATTCATTCATTTTCTTCTCATCAGAAGAGGAAGCGATGCGATCACTTGACTTTTGGCGTCCAGATCATGGATGAAGAAGGGGAATTTAATACATTTGTGTCACATACAAAACAGTCCGGCGCCGGGCAGTTTATTGTGAGACAACGCGCTTGCGTACGTGGTCGTAAAATTTTAGCTTTGCACGTTCGTGCCCTGCGGGGCTACGCTTGTGCCTCTGTGTACGTACGGCGTACAGCGGCGTACTGCCTTACGCAGAGCTCTGCCGGGGCCTTTATACAGTGGTGACTACACTGTCCACCACCATGTTAGTGAAAAGTTATACTCCATTCAGAGTTTTAAACTGCCAATAACAAATACAGCTACTCAAAAAAGTATTATAACCCCATCATGACATCAGACCCAAGAACAGCTCATCCACAAAGGCACACCTACACTAATATGCATACAATAACCACGAGACACCAGATCCCTTATCTCCCACAGAGCATTTCAGATAATTGCTGACAAGCAGGTTTTTTGGTGCATTATTTGTAGCTCATGTACACACCTAATAAATAAATACATCCCCAAGGCAGTTCATTTTGAAGTGGATCCTAATTTAAAGGTTCAGTATGTAATTTCTGGAACACACTGGAACTTAGGAAATTTTTGAACAGAGACACGTTTCTGGTCCCTCCCCCTCAGAGCCATATATGGCTCTGTTACCCCTTGCTCTGCTGAAATTCAAATTCAAGCTCTGTTTTTATTGGCTGATTCAAATTCAAGCTCTGTTTTTATTGGCTGGTTACAAACTCTGTTTTTATTGGCTGGTTAACGGTGGGTCACTGTGGCTTTTTAGAAATGCTTTTAGAGAAGCAAGGGGACAATAGTTTTTTTCAGAGATTACTTGTCTAAAATCAGTATGTCAGGAGGTAGTGACAGAGTGAAGAAATATGTTAAAAATATATTGTTAGAAAAGTTACATACAGCTCCTTTAAACAGGCTTTAAACAAATTGTTGCATGCATTGGTTTAATTAATGGTTTATTATAATTATTATTATTCAAAGGTATTAGAATATAAAATAAAACTTAACTTAGATTATTTCTGACAGTGAATCATAATTGTTTAAGGTTTTTGTCTGTTATAATTAGTAGGCTGAATGTTCCCTGAAAGGCAAAGAGAATTGGTGGAGTGGTAACAAAAGCCCATTTATTAAATTAAAGCAAGAATCACAGTAAACCTATGATTCTAATTTTTTTTTATACATTAGTGATTAATATGTGAATGTATACCATCCAGATCTAGATTCAGCTTGAATACACAGAATGAAGCAAGAGTCATAATTATCCTTTGGATGGCTGTACTACATCCTGCTGACGATTGATGACACATAGATGCACACCCTTCCTCCACCTCCCTTCCAGATTAATGCAGGGCAGTCCCAGAGGTTTTACTGTCTCTCCCAGTACTAATACTCTTTCGCTGCTCACAGCCAGAACAAACCATTGCGTGCCAAACCAAGTCTGACTCGTCCAAATCAAGCACAGCCAGGAAAGGATGCTTCAGGCAATAACCCAATTAAAAGAAACCCATCTATAACTGAAATTACAAGTGTGCTGGGTTATTTTTCCATTGTTTTGTTTTATCTTCAGTGGAAAAGGCAGTGTGTGTTGCATCTTTCTCCTTGTGACTCCGTGATGAGAATCCTGAGAAACATTGTGGGTCAATGTTTTTCAAACAAACAAGGCCTTTTTCTAGAAATGTTTTCAGATCATCAGCATGTGATGTTCTCTGCTGTTCTGCTCCAGTAAACGCAGCAGACACATTTCATAACTCCAGATAAGGAGGACTCCATTCCTCTCATGTTCACACAGATAAACTAACACCCTAAACATTTGGAAGGTGCCAAATACACTCAGTAAACAGTGAACAGTTTCAACTTAAATGTCTAGTAGCTTTGATTGATTCAAGCTATGAAACAGCTGTGCGGCGTGAGAGGAGACAACTTAATCCACACATCGATTAGACACAGAGAGGGTGAGAAGGGGAGGGTGTGTGTGTCTACGGTCTGTGCACATAGATGTGTGTGTCTGTGTGAGTAATCCTGCTAGGTCTAGCAGCTGGGGGAGCAGGTTTAAGCAGTGTGGGAGCAGCTTGGATGTTTAGTGGGGGAGAACTAATATCAACAAAATAAAAATATACACAGTCAGTATTTGATGTGTGTCGGTTCGCATTCACAACAGCGCAGCTCATAAACATGTTTGAAGGCTGAAACGGGCTACGGTAAAATCCCATCAACTCATCAGGGATGTTACTTTGCAACAACAGAGGTCTGAAAGAGTGACACTGACACACAATCATATTTGCTACATTAAAATAAATGAACAATGATAATCTTGTTTTATTGGATATTAGGTTTTGAAGAGTAGATTTATTGATGCGTGTATTGTAACAAAATAAAACTTAAAAACACTCAAAGCAGACAGTTTAACCAGTTTACTGATGCCGACCCTCACTTTTAGACAGTGGCCAAACTCTTTGTGTAGATCCTTGTGTGCAATGCTTCAAATTTTAGATATCTTACACAAAAACCAAAGGAATGTAATACTATATGCATTGCTCCAACATACAGAACTTTACATTAATATAACTACAATAAGAAGTGGTAGACTTTGATAATCCTGACCACTGCCAAGTTTAAAAAAATAAAAATAAAGATAACTGAACAGTGTGAGTCAAACCTAAAACTCCAATGGTGAGAAGCTGGTAGTCAATGTACAGACTTTTAAAACCTAAGTTTCTTTGTAGATTAGGCCCATTTGTTGGTTTATTTCAAACTTTCGGAGTGACACCACTAAAACTACTGTAAATATTTGTGTAACCATTTTTGTGTCTGTAATTACAGAAGTACCGTACAGTATCTCCAAGTGTAATATGGTCAAAGAAAATTTGGATAAATCCCATTTCACCTCTTGCCTACTATGTTTGCATTGACATCAAAAGAAAGAAGTGTCCCAATTCTCTTTGGGGAGTTGGAAGGAAAATGAACAAGTAGGCTATCTGATCCAGAGATTTTCCAGGGGTGGAGGCTATATACCGGTACACTGCCATTCACATTCCCATATTAACATATTTTTAAAAGGTTGTTCAAATTTGTTTAAGAAAAGTGGCATGTCTGAACTGACTTAAAAAAAGATTTTTTTTACACAATATCAAGGACTTAAAAAAATTAATAGATGTGTATGCAAAACACTTCAACAATGCATGTAAGACTCTTTGTAGTTATTTTCCAAACTCATTCCCAGAAACCAGATTACACTCAAACACTGCTCCATCTCTGGCACACTCACACAGACACACACACTCTCGCACACGACAGTAAAGAGTCTAGCAGACAGTCATGAACACACACGTTGAGCTACACACCTAAAATAATTCCTCTAATTCACTTTGTTCTTGCATAACCACACACCTGCTCACAGCTTCTGATAAAAGTCAACCTCCCTGTTAAGACATTAGTATGCACAGAATTTCAGTGAGCAAATCAAATCTGGCAAAAGCTGACCCACAGCGCATGTCTAATAATCTTAGCTGTATAAATGCATATTTGTCGCTGTTGTAGAATTTATTTGAAAAAGAAAAAGATCCGATTTCTCCTTCACCTAATCTTTTGTGCACTATTAACACTGTTCAGTATTAATGGAATGGCAATGCACGAGCACACACACTGCTCGGCTTCAGATGATTCACTTTTGAGAAAGCTGATTTTAACCTGGTGAGGACACAATCAATTCAGAGCATCTGAAGTTTAGATTTAAGCTAACTTATATATTGAATTGAATATATACATTTAGACTTATTTTAAAAATTGTCAAATTATAATGCAAAAAATTTCACTAAGTACTGTACCATAATAAAGCATGTTCAAAAAGCATGCCGCCCAGAGGGTCTTTTTTGGGTTAATTTCCTGTTCAGGGTGTACTCCAGCATACACCCAATGGAGATAAGCACCACGTCCCATGTGGGGTTTTAACACAGAAAAAAGTTAAGGGTTGCAGAAAATGGATGGAAGCTAATTTAATGTAAGGTGCATTATCCACAACACAGTCAAGATGAAGAAAAACTAAAACTAATGTGCATGTTTTATCATTTGAAATGCTGCTTCTGCATTTTGTATTGGTACTTCATGCTTTTTGTTTCATCGTTTTTCCTGTAGTATCAGTATTTTCTACTGGTATCAAGTTAAAAATTTCCTAATTCAAAGCTGGCTCTTTACGTAAAGAACCAGTTGTATAAAGATAGATCAGTTAGTCACATTTTTAGCTCCATCCTATCACTGTTGGAGGTAGAGCTTAATGGTAAAACTCCAATATATAGTGGTTGTACCACAACAAACAGATGAAAAGTTCCAACAGCTCAGCACATACAGTAATTAGTTTTCAAAACAATATTTAATACAAAGTATGATGGTTCAGCCTGGTGCTATGATTAGGGATGCACAATATTATCGGCATGGTATCAGTTTCAAACGATATTAGCGTTAAAATTAAATATCGACATAATTCATTCAACCTTTATTTAGACAGATAAGTCACATTGAGCCTCGAAGACTCATTTACAAATGAGATCTGCTTGGACAGACAAAAAGTAATCAAATTACGGTAGACACATTAGGAAATGGAGGCAAAAAATTCTTATTAAAATCTTTCTTCATGCCTGAGAAAAAAAATTATAATATTAAAAAACACCTCGCACAAATAAGCACATAGTGATGTAGAATCAAAAAAGGCGTTCAATACAGAACAACTGGACTTTACAGTATTTGTAACAGAAAGACGTTTCGCTTCTCATCCGAGGAGCTTTATCAATTCAGTGAGCAGACTGTGAGAGGGAGAAGTTATAACCATTGACACGCACCAACATATGTAAATTGGAAACTAACACCCACACATACTTGGGATAACACGTACCTGTGACGCATTCAAAGTTCAGTGTGTGAAAACAGAGCTTACAGAAAACACACACACATCCTACTGTATGTAAATTGACAAGTTGTTCTGTATTGAACGCCTTTTTTGATTTTATCATGTCCTGGACGACTGAGAATCTTCACCAGCATAGTGATGTAGACATTCTGCAGAAGGGAGGAGACACCGAGAACGATGAGCAATGTTCATAGATGCTCTCGAGGTCACTGTAAGAGTTCTGATGAGGATGGAATAATCAACCAGCTCCCTCCAATGAGATCCGTAAACATTCTCGAGGATGTCGGGGAATGGCCAAGGTCAACGCTAATGAGAATCCAAGAGTCCTGAAATGATGACAGAATGTTTATTCAGCTGGTTCACTCTGGTTGACGGTGGAGTTCCCCGATGGGCGGGGGGGTGAGCGTCAGATTACATGTCCTCCAGGCGTATTCAGATAAGGTGGCCTTGAAGGCCAGCCGGGGGAGCCAGATTCAGATAAACACACAATTTTTTGGGGTACAGGCAGAACATAATGACATCTACCTTGAGTCTGTGTTGGTCCAAAAACAGTTCTGAAAATGTCCAAATTATGTAGCCACACACCGATGGAAAGTACCTGTGTAAAAATCCCTGAGATCTGATCCATTCTGCCCAAGGCAACCGAGTCTGGGTACACAGGCAAGAACCAAGCCATCACAAAGGCAAGCAGCGTGATCGGGTCTCAATTTGCTGCAGACGACTTCCTTAAAGGAGCTGTATGTAACTTTTCTAACAATATATTTTTAACATATTTCTTCACTCTGTCACTACCTCCTGACATACTGATTTTAGACAAGTAATCTCTGAAAAAAACTATTGTCCCCTTGCTTCTCTAAAAGCATTTCTAAAAAGCCACAGTGACCCACCGTTAACCAGCCAATAAAAACAGAGTTTGTAACCAGCCAATAAAAACAGAGCTTGAATTTGAATCAGCCAATAAAAACAGAGCTTGAATTTGAATTTCAGCAGAGCAAGGGGTAACAGAGCCATATATGGCATTGAGGGGGAGGAACCAGAAACGTGTCTGTTCAAAATTTTTCTAAGTTCCAGCGTGTTCCAGAAATTACATACTGAACCTTTAATTTTGGATAAAACCAGCAACCAGCTGAATCCAAAAAGCAGGAACCAGTTATCGTAAATCCAATTAAATATGTGTCCTTTAGATCCACAGATGACAGCAAAGATAGACACGTCATCAAGTCTTCAAGTGGATGAGATATCCAGTTGTGTGCATGCCAACAGGGCAAATCGGCTCGCCTAAAGCCTGTCTTCTCTTTGAAGAAATGTTGTCAAATTGTGTAGAGGGACCAACTGGCCAAATAAGTCCATGGTTTTTTGTTTGGAAGATATGCAAGAGAGGCTCAGAAACAGTTTCACAGACAGACAGAGCAGCAAAGCAAAGCGGCGAGGGAGGAGGAGCGTCTATCCTTGGCAGAAGCAAGTGGTGAAAACATTGGCCATTCCATCAAAATAACTCAAAGATATAAAATACCGGTATACTGTTTTTATATGACAACCCAGTGACAAGGATGCCTGCAGCACCACAACAATGGGCCTCATGCACGAACCGTTCGTACGCACAGATTCGTTCTTAAACTGTGCGTACGAGTGATTTAGGATCATTTGTGGCATTCAACAATGTTTTCGTATCCCAAGATTTTTTTCAGATACGAACAAAATTTACGTGTGCTCCAGACCTGTCGTATATTTTAAGAGCGTCAGTCTGCTGTTATCCAGACGGAATTTCTCCACTAATAACTTCATATTTCGTTATTTAGAAAATATTTAGAGTTTTAAAAAATCACGCACCACAATTGTTTTTGACAATAGGTTATTCTGTTTGAAGTCGAATTATAATTTCAAATGTAATAATGACTAACGGATTAAAGTATTTAAATTAAAATCAATTTGTTATCAATGCCGTTTTCTAACACTACAATATTAATATGAAGATCTCAAACTAAAACCAACTTAAATTATGAATTAATTTAAGTTTAATTTGTCTCGGTAACGCAGACTTTACCTTGACCTCCTCCTGTTGCAGTAACAGAGCTCCGATAGCTCAGTGAGATGAGCGTTGCGTCGCAGTTCCGAACCTTATGGGTTCAATTCCCACATGGGACAACGTTTTTTTTTTTCTTTTAATTCATTCCAGATTTAAAAAACACAAGAAAACTATTTACAATACAACAAGATATAAAGCATAAAGTCTTTTTAATCTGGAATGAATAAATAATCTAAAGAAAGAAGGAAAAAAAAATAGTCATACCTTGTGGGAATCGAACCCACGAGGTCTAGATAAGGTTAGGAGCACCTAACGGCCCAATGCGTTACCCAGTGTGCCACCAGGACGTGTGTATATTTTAAGGTCCACATTTATTATAAACAAACATTCTTTGGCTTTAGCTGGTCCTTAATCCCATGAGTGACGCTGCTAATAAGGACAAATTTTCTTTTCTCGATCAAGGAGAGCAGAACTTCCAATCTCTGCACCTGTACAGTTCTTCTTTTTATTTTTCGCTGTCATTTTATGAACGGACCGTTCTGCTGTCAGAGGCAGGAAACGTAGCCTTATATGGTGTTTTGAAGGGTGGGAATTATGTAAATAACCTCTCCGCGTGCACGCGCAGGTGAATAGAACAGGTGGAATTCATCATACGTACGCAGCTCATTTACACACTTTTCCTGAGGATAGAAGAGTTTGTTGAATCTGACGTGGCATGTTCGTACGAACGCTTCGTACGAACAAAAGTAAGAGAAATTTAGGATAAAAATACGAACATGTTCTTGCATGAGGCCCAATGTGGTGACGTCACGTGCGCCTGATCTGATCACGGCGGAGAGGAAGAAGTCAAAACGTCAGCGGTGTGGAAGCTTTTTTTTTTCCTTTCATTGGGGATATCGGATTCTAAAGATTTTTGAACTACATTGAGCCTCACTACATCACCCCGAGTCTAAGATATTTTTTCGTCGTAACCTTACCCAAGTTACAAGTTGTCATTTCCGATGTCATTGAGATGCTAATAGCCAATACCACTTGGGTGAGTTTTACCACAGACATTTGGACGTCGTGTTAGCAGCAGCGTTAGCATTATTAGTCTTATGGCACAATGGATAGACAAAAACTTTGAACTTAAAAAGGCTGTCCTTCATGCACAAGAGTGCAGAGGATCCCACACTGCAGCTAGGAACCTGGAACAAGCCCCCACAAACAGCATTGCAGGTGACTAATGTTAATAAATAACATTTTACACTTTTCGTTTAATATAAGTTCAAGTGCTATGTATATCATATGGTTGTTACTGAATATGTCACCAGCTCTTACAGCTGTCACACAATTTTTGTAGCAAATAAGCCTAAATAAGTCAGAGTCAGAGAGTCAGTGCATCTTTATTGTCATTTGCACTGCATGTGGTACATGTGATGAAACGAGATCATGTACACAGGGTCCCAGTTACATCCAACAACAAAATGTAAGAGAAAAACAGTAATAACATCTAGGATATGAACTAAGAAAAACATCAACTAGAAATACACTAAGCACTAATGTAATAGAAAAACATAATTACAAACAGCAGCACGAACATGAGTCTGTATGAGCAGATGGTCACAAATGAACACAGCAACAAGAAAACAGATCAGCATCAGCATGATGTGATATTTTGCAGTGATTATTCTTATTATTTATTTATTCATGAGTCTAACAGCCTCAGGGTAGAAGCTGTTCCTCAGTCTAGTGGTTCTACATTTGATGCTCCTCAACCTCCGTCCTGAGGGGAGTGGGGCAAAGAGTGTGTGTGCTGGGTGAGTGGGGTCTTTCATGATGCAGGTGGCTCTCTTCCTGCATCTGGAGGTGTAGATGTCTGTGATAGTGGAGAGACTGACTCCAACAGACTTCTGTGCAGCCTTCACCACTCTGTAAATCTTTTCTTTCTGCAGCTAATATATAAGCTAAATAAGAGGGTATGTTCTGACAAAAGATAGTATATTAAAAATATCAGTATCGATTATCGGCCAGGTGGCTCTCTTCCTGCATCTGGAGGTGTAGATGTCTGTGATAGTGGAGAGACTGACTCCAACAGACTTCTGTGCAGCCTTCACCACTCTGTAAATCTCTTCTTTCTGCAGCTAATATATAAGCTAAATAAGAGGGCTATGTTCTGACAAAAGATAGTATATTAAAAATATCAGTATCGATTATCGGCCAAATAATTTTTAACATATCAGCATATCGGAGCCAAAAATCCAATATCATGCATCCCTAGCTATGAAACAACAATCTTTGGGGAAATAAATGGGAAGGAAACAGATCAATCTGACGAAATATGTTCTAAATGTGTAATGTTTCTGAATTGTGCTCATTAAAAAATGCCATCACAACCCGGACTAATTTAGACCATGCCAAGCTAATAAATAAGATTTTTAACTGATCACTGTTATGATTGATGACTAGGTCACTAAAACGGGAGTAAAGTAGCTGTTAATTATTCACTGTTGAACTTTTGCTGATAAAGAGTTGAAAAGTATTTTTATTAACAAAGTGTATTGCTTGTATGAAAGTAGATTGGAATGATGTTCTAGTCTCCCTAAATTATTACATCATGATCTCGCCATTAAAAAAAATTGCAATGTTATCATCTGCTGTCATCAGCAAGCTGTTATACGTCCATATCACTTACAATAATAACACGTCTTGTTCTCTCCCACAGTCTCGTGTTTTTAAACTCCTGCTTTTACTTAAACCTGACGTGGTGGAGGTGTTCAAGTGAATTGTTGGCTGACTGATGCACTCAGTCCGCTCAGCTGGAGGAGGATGCTTAACGTGAACATTTTCATTCAAAACTCAAACTCATCCACAGACTCCAATGAAGATTATCGGACTGAAAATATCTTTACTTCACCAAAAAGGTATTTACAATGGCACTAGGTTTCTGTTATTTTGTTAGTGAAAAAAAGAAGGGCTGTTTTTTTTTTTTGGGGGGGGGGACATTCCTCGGTAATCTGCCACTGACACACACACACAACCTAAAATAGAACCCAGGAGACGTTTTTCCTTTCTATTTAGGTTATTCTGGAGCTCTATAAAAAGCTGTGGAATGACTATAAACATGTCACGCTGTGAAACCTCTTTTTTCAACCAATTAATTTTAATTAGTATGTGTAGACTTTAGTAAGTAAAGTTGAACTGTATTTAAATGGCTCCATTCTTCAGTTTTTGGTAATCAAGAAAAACTAGAAACTATCAAATCTTGAATGTCTGAAAACACTTGGGTGTGTGCAATGTACTTTTACAGTCTAAAACAATACGGCTAAATGTTTTCTGAATCTATTATAGTCTATGTAAACAGTGTGTGCCATACAAACAATGAGACTGCTTCACTGGCTTCACATGAAACATGACAAAAAGAGGAAAGTGCATTTGCTTATTGTTCAAATAGCACCACATCAATGTACAGATGTAAAAAAAAAAGTTTATTACATTAAACTAGAGACAAAGGGATAAATCCCTTTATCAAATAGCAGCAATGAATGAGTAGCTCTAAAGGCATGCAAGATGTGGCATTGGTTGTGTTTCTAAGCAACATCCACGTCCACTGCTCTTCGCTTCTTCGCCATGCCGCCTACGACTCATCATTTTCACGAGGATTCTGCTCACCTGCACATCGAACAGCTCATAACTGTTCTACGTGACATGTTTTGACAGGAAAACTCGGAGTGAAGGTGAGCAGCACATCCATTTTATTCACGAACAAGAAACATTTTGACCTGGCAACTCTGGACTGAATATTTCCCTGAACAATGGTCACCATTGTACGCCCCCAGAAAGCTGACTCAATTTGAAAAACCTTACTAGTTGCAGAGAGATCTATAGATGCCCTACACATTATTCTGCTCTAATTAGCACCCTATCAGAAAAAAAAAAACCATAGCTGTTATATTTTTTGCAGTGCATTGTTGGCATAAGTGAATAAAAGTAGGGATGTACTCCACCTAGTTCCTCCTCTATGATCAGAACGTGCCATTTACCAAAGCTCACCACACACTCCTAATCTCCTGGAAACCATCAACATAAGCCAAATGTCTCATTTGCTCGGCATTCTTCCCTCTGTTCACTGACTCCTCTGCTGCAGACACACCTTCCATTCCCCGGCTTCCCCCAAAACTTGTCTCCTTTATGCAGTCAGTCAGACTTTTCCTGTCTGCCGTTCGGCTCCGTGTCATTAGGGGGTCACCGTGACAACAGATGAGTCAGACGCTGTGGAGACGCCTCACTTCCTGTGAGCGCAGAACATCTCAGACCTGGACCAAATGAATGACTGTGCCAACGTGGAGAAATTCTTCCTCTAAAGTCTGATTGATAGCCTGCAGGATCTGAAGAGGTACACTGTCAATAGAGTGTGGGAAAATATCTGCGAGGTTTGTGGGATTAATTTGTCCAAAAGAATAAAGAATCTAATAACCACTTTCCAAAGTGACTTAATCTGAAAAATGTAGTTTCTGTGCTGTCTGTTTATAAAAGCCTGGATCATATCATTCATATCACGAACCATCGTTTCATTGCCAAGATGACTTTTTATGTGTTAAAACTTCTCATGGCAAGCATCCCATATAAAAATCAACGGCTGTATACTTTTTTTTTCTGTTTATAAAACCTCTAAATGGAGCTTTAAATGGATATCACAGACCTATTCAATAAACACACTTTGCTCCATTCTTCCGACCTATTTGGTTTTCCTTAAACATATCTCAACAAATCAAGAGTCGCTGCTGACATTAAAGCGGCGAGATCCTGCCAAAAGTCTCTCACAACTTCTCAAGCCATACATACACAGACACTGACTCATACAGGCAGACTTACACATGTGCATGCACAGATTACATAGTCACGGACATATACATGTGTGCACTTACATCAGTTTTCCTAAACTTGGCTTTAAGGCTCTTCATGTTCAGCCTGATCCATGCAGTCAATCGCTCCGTCGAGGCTGCAAAGAACGAAACGCAGATCTTTAAACAACGTCTCAGTGATATTTGCTATTATCGAGGTGATTCTGAAGGTTTGTGACATGTTAAGTGTTTGGGGTGTTGTGTACACACAGGTACCAGTCAACCTGTCAAGTGTTTTACAGCCTAAGTAAATCACCATCATCCAAATAAAAACTATACATGTCATAAAGTTTCATTCACAAATAGCTCAGTAGTGAGGAATGAGTGCAGCATATAGGAAGTGCTTCAATATTTAACTATCCCACCTTAGTTAATAAGTAGGGCTCATAATGCAACATTGTTCTGAACCTGTGGCTTAATATGGAATTTGGTTTTGTTTTCTCTCCAAGTAGGATGTTGTAAATCGCCAGAGCCCTTCCCTTGGAAATGCTGTGACTGAATTGTTGCACTCTACATAAATGCTTCCAGCAATTTTAAGTTTTTAAAGCTCTGGGTCAAAAATCATTCTGACAGGCAGAGTCTTTTGTATCTGCTCGTGTAGTCAACTTGAAACCTTTTATCAGGACCACAAGCACAAGTTAAGAGTGGTTCCTTTAGCAACAATCGAGCTACTTTGAGTTGCCTTCCATATTCACCTTATTACAGATTAAATGTACCCATTGCAAACTATAAATAAAACATGAAAATATTATCCTCCTGAACTATAAATTTGATACGTTTTTCCAGATATACTGGTACTGACATGCAATTTGAAAAGTGGGTCTGCACTAAATGTAAACAGATGAATTTGCTGAAAACCACACAAAAGCTTGAGTCACGTGATTAAGCTACTGTATTTGATTATATCTAAAAAAGTTAAGTTTGGTCCTCTGGACATTCAAAAAACAAAACAAAAAGCAAAAAAATTGTAGAGACGTTTCGTCTTTCGTCCGAAAGACTTCCTCAGTCTGAGATGCTGTATTCAGCTCAGTCTTATAAATAGCACCCTCTCACAGTGGATCAACCAGTTGGCTGATGACAGCTGAAACCAGCTGCTCACATGATCAAGGAGGACCATCAGCCTAACGATGGATCGTTAGCACCCTGATGGTTGTTTGCTATTCACAGCTTTTTTTTTTAGATTTTTCTACCTGGGTTATTGAGCATGCATCAGGCTATTTGATTATACTTCACACAACTTGTATTTTCCAGAAAAAAAATGGGTGAAATACACCCCATTTTCAAATCAATTGTTAATCGATGGTTGTAAAAACCTGTCTGCACATTTTACGAACAAATATAAATACAGTACATGCCATTACATCAAAACAGTCAGATTTCTCCATCCCAAACAACTCTTTTGTGGACTTTGTCCAATTTTCAGTCACTTCGGCTGCTGTTCACAAGCTTCAAAAGACAAAAAAAAAAGAGACAAAAAAATTTGCTTACTTCAATTATTTATTTACTTTTGAACGGGTCCAGTACCTTTAACTTGAATCAGAGGAAGTATATTTTGGCCTAAATGTGTTTACAAACAAACAAACAAATAAATAAATAAAAACAAGAAGTACCAGCAGACCACTATCGTTGCAGATATGAGCTGCTTATTTGTTGAATAAACTAAATATAATAAGAATGTGATGTCTATAAATGTACCCGTTGTTGAACTTTTATTGCTGCAGAAAATGAACCAGCTCCAGATTTTGAATGAATGTGGGTGAACACCAGATTACACAGAAAACATTCAAGCTGTGGGGCTGGACGGCAGCTGGGCTGGTTTAATATAACGTTGGGACTCAATTGTTAAGAGAGAGGTTCTTTTTTTTAATTTTTATAAAGCGAACTTACAATATGAAACTAGTGAACACGACTTACCTCGCTGAGTTCTTCTCTGTAGCCACCGGAAGGCAGGAAACATAAAAGAGACGGCGGCTTTCTTCTTCTTCTCCTTTTATTTTTGCACCAAAACAGATTAGATTAGCCTCCGAACAAGAGCGAAACAACAACGAGCCGCCGGGAAGCTAACAGCTCAGGAAAAGGGATTCATAAAAACGGGAAAAAATTAAATAAAAACAAAAAAAAAACGAAGCTACACTGTGGCTCGGCTTGGCCCGCGTGTATTAAAAGTTGGAGCTGTTCTTCACCGACTCCCGCCGCTCTCTTGTTTGGGACTCTCTCCGCTGCCTGCTGCTGCTGCTGCTGCCCGGTGTAGGAAAGTGACGTCACGCTCCCTGGGCTCTCGTGACCGCGGTGAGCGAGCCCGCTTCTGGCCACATTCATGTTGTGGAGCATTCCATGGAATTATTAGTCACGACTCACAAAAGCAGTCAAACTGCAGATTTATTATCAAAATGGTTGTTTGATGTTCGATTAAACGAATTATTACAATTAACTAACTAAAAAATAATTCAGAGGTTCCCAAATTACCGTACTTTTCAGACTATAAGGCGCACCGGATTATAAGGCGCATTAAGCGAAACAAAACAGTCAAGTAAGTCATATTTTATTCAACTCATTCACAATAACCACATGAATCCAGTTTGAAGTCAGTAAGCAAAAGTCAGTAAAAAAAAATCTGTATGCCTCTTTTATGATTGTCTCTTATTGTCGTTGTTGTCCGCTGTTCATCACTCTTTGTTGAAATCAGGTCTCTCTTGTAAATGACTCGTCGAGGCTCAATGGATTAACCTGTCAGTCTAAATAAAGGTTGAATGAAATGGGGGACAACCAGAACCTGATTATAAGGCTCACTGTTAATTTTTGAAAAAATTAAAGGATTTTGAGTATTTTAGGTTCTAGCCATAGGCGTCGCAACCATTACCGTATTTGTCGGCGTTTAACACGCTTCTGTGTATAACCCGATTTGTCCAATTATTGGCAATAAATTGGAAAAAATCCATAAATAACACGCTTCGCCCTACAAGACGCATCTATTATGTCACTTGGTGAGAAACATGATTTTAATGGAGTTACAGTAAGGAAAACTAGACGGTGTTGCCTTTTTGTACACTAGTGTACACTTTTTTGCACACTAGTGCGTGTGCACACGCATGTGCACACACACACACACACACACACACACAATATAGTGTTCCCCCCACATTACAGAAGCTTCTGACACCCATGGTTCTAACCCCGCCTGCGTTAAAAACCTGCAGCCCCAATTATCTTTGGTTTACCTATGCAAACATTGTTTAAAAATTAAATAAAGAAGTGCAAAATGACAAAACAGTTGAAAAGTATGAAATCAAACATGAAAATGTTACCCTGAACTATATAAAAGATGCTGTTTGAGTTATATGCGAGTTGGAAATGCAGGTGTGCACTCAGTGTAAACAAAGCTCTCTGCAGAGTCAACTAAAAGCTTGAGTTAGATGACTGACCTACATTAGGCCATAACCTATAATTTATCTGCACACTTTATCAATCAAATCAGAGCATCAGTGTGTACCAGCATGTCCAATTTGTTGGACTTCTCCAGGACAAACAGCTTTTCCATGAACGCCCCAATTGTTGACTTGATACATGTGGTAGCTGCTATACATAAACTATACTAGTAAGATGTGATTTTTATTATTTGATTTGATTTCTGGAGATCATCTAACAACCCCAAACTTTGGGAACTGCAGAACTAAACAAAGACACATTGATACCAGCGTCTAACGGCAATACAATGAAACCTCAGTCCATCTTCTTTTCTTGTTTTAAACCTTTGAAGGTTGGTTGCTACGTCGGTGCGGCGGGCTCTGGCGGGGGCCTGTGCATTTGTCGCTGTTGACCCCGGGGGGTCATTGTGTGTGGTCCCTGGTGGGGTTCGTCCGGTTCTTCCCCTTGGTCGGATCTGGGGAGTGGACGAGTGGCTCGTCCTGTTCGGGTGGTCCTGGGGACTCTGGGCTCGGGGTCCTTCCTGGGGTCTTGGGCTTTGATCGCCCTTTCGTCTGTCTCGGGCTTTGGGGGGACAGATCTCTGATACTTCACAATCGCTACTAAATGTTCTATTGGAGGAACCTTATTCACTTATGCATGCTCACAACCACACACAAATGGATGCAGGGATGTATATGTAGATATATGTAGATGGGTATATAAATGAATATAAATATATATGTATGTATACTGTATATATATTTGTAGGTATGGGTATGTTTATATATAGAAATCTAATGCAAGGTCATGAATATTATCAGTCTTTATGCTTGTATGTTTCGTTGCTGTGTTCTGTCATGTGCTTTGCAGGATTGTGGACGGAGGTTTGGTGTGTTTGCCTTGTGCTCTTTTTGTGGATAATTGTTGTTTTGTTGTCTCACTTTCTCTTTTCTTTCTTTCTCTCTATTAAAAAAAATAATAATAAAATAATAAAAAAATACATATTGGAGTGAGAGGATGGCTATAAGGTGTGAAGGGAGGCCATCTATAAATGGAAAAAAAAAAAAATGAAGGTTGGTTGCTTTTTTTTAATTCATTTTCCGTCTAGTACTTAAACTACGAGGAATGCTTTTGTTGTTGTTTGTTGTTAGCTTGTTAAGTCACTTAACCTTGATCCACAAAGGATTCAAGCATAAAGAGGCCTCTAAGCTCAATGGATGAACCAGTGTTGTGTCTGTACAACCTGGCAAAGAACCAATTACTGTACCATAGGACCAATAGGATTTTAAGGCACTTTGTTATTCCCGTCACAAAACACAATTTGTTCCATTTATTTGTTTTTTGGTTGAATCTATGAAAAATACCAACTGTAACTCAGTTTGACGGGTGTAAATTAACACCAACAAGGTGTTAAATAGCAGTAGTCAGCTTAAAGATGATGCATCTCTCAGATCCTGTGTCCGTTTTTTTTTTCTGCTACAATTTTTTTTACTGGAATTTTTTTTAGAGCTTACAGTTCATTTGTCCTCTAATTGCCCACCTTCCTCGTTTGATTAAAGCCCACCATCTTGTTCAGGTACAACAACTAGACAACAATTGAGTAAAAAAAGCAGCTAAAGTCCAAAAAACTTTGAAACACCTCCAGAAAGCCTGCAGAGTTATGGATCAAGACAACTTGTGAAATAAAAAATGTAAGTCTGCAAGTCAAAATATAAGGACATTAGAGATACTTTAAAATCCTCACACGGGACTGTGTCAATAGTACAGTATGTTACACCTTCCAGAAGTTTTTTTTTTTAAATGCAACTCAAAAATACACTACCTGCCCTATTAATAACCAAAATGTATTTAAAAACTAATAATAAAAAGAAGTTACTATCAACAATATGTACTGTATAATACATTTTAACATTTTTAAGTTGACTAAATTTGGACCATTGAATTAAAAATGCCATTGATCATGTCAAACTGACTCGAATTTAAAGCACTTTGACCAGGACTTTTCTCATAAAAATACCCCTAAACCAAACTCTAAGTGATTACAGTAAGTTAGTGAGTGAATTTTATTTATTTTTATGTTTTTCACAATGCTTTTTAAGTCTTGTTCAGACTGAAAAGAGATGTACGTTTGAATATTACAGTACTTCCTTAATGTGTTGAGAAACGCTGCTAGGCAAACAAGTCGATGTGATTTTATGGTTCAGTGTTTCAACATTACAACAAACCTTGAATGCAAGTAGAAACATGTTTTTACTGTAAGTTTGTAAAGTTTATATCGTTTGAAGAGATGAGATAATCCATTACAGTAATGTGTATGTGACATCAAAACCAGTAACTCATGACAATATTAAAATGTTGTTGTTTGGCATATTTAGGCTTTTTTTTGTTTTGAATTTTGAATAAAGCATTAACTTGCATGAGCTGGATATTTTCAAAATGTTCTCTTTTTAAAATGAGAGAGAAACATGATCCAGCTCAGATGGCTGCTGATTGATTAGTAGTTGGGAGTTTTGACCATACAGGTATTCCCGTTTCCAGTCCAAATACAGAAAGGGCTTCAATAAATTGTAAAACAGTGACATCTAGTGGTAAGATTGTTCATTACTTCAGCAGAGTAAAGAAAAATAGTGCCTTTGGTACAACAATTCATTCATTCATTCATTCAACCTTTATTTATACAGGCTAGCCTTGTTATGCAATGAAAAATCAATTGAACGAAGGGTACACGGACCGACCTGTCTCACTCACACCAAACAACCATCCACTCACACTCACACCTAGGGTCAATTTAGAGTCACCAATCAGCCTAACAAGCATGTTTTTTGGTCTGTGGGAGGAAACCGGAGTACCCGGAGGAAACCCACGCATGCACGGGGAGAACATGCAAACTCCACCCAGAAAGGCCCCGGACCGGGATTTGAACCGGCAACCTTCTCGCTGAGAGGCAGCAGCTCTACCAGTTGTGCCACCGTGCTGCCCACAAGGGACATTTTAATAGTGAGTTGCTGTTTTAATATTGCTATCTTAATAATAAATTTCAGGACAAAATATTTATATATTGCACACTTGAACAGGATCAGAGTATGCCAAATATTTGGGTATCTTGGTCAACTTGCATGTTTCTTTCAAGCTTCACGTGGTAGTAAGGAAACTGAAAGTTAAACTGGGTTCTTTTTCAGAAATAGATCCTGTCTAACTCTGAATGTTAGGAAACACTTTGTAACTGCAACTTTCCTTCCCTCCATTGACTACGGTGTCATTGTCTATATGTAGCTATGCTCCTACAAGCTTTTTGCAGATGCTGGATGCTGCCAATCACAGGAGCCTTGTCTGATAGGCAGCCTTGGGGCTCAGCTGGAGTCTGGGCTGTGGTCAAGGAGTCTAGCAACTCTGTCTCAGGACCTTATATGCCTTTTGCATCCAGAATCAGTGACATCACAGGAAGATTATGTTTTTACAGGATGCTTTTCTAGAATGTTCTAGAATTCTAGACTGGCGTATGTTCTAACGCAGGGGTCACCAACGTGGTGCCCGCGGGCACCCGGGTGCCCCCAAGGACCATTTGAGGTGCCCCCGGAACTGTTCTAAAAATAGCACAACTCACTACTAAGCTGCATTTAAAAGTTCATTTTATTCAGTTGTTATTCTTTTTTTGTATTTATATATATTTTAAAATGTCTATCTTAAAAATATGTTCTTAAAAATATGTTTATTATACATTTTTTTCAATTTATGCTTTGTTATTTCCGAAGAGTTTATCAAACTGGTGCCCTTTGTATGACTCCGTACCCACGAAGTAGCTCTCAGTTTCAAAAAGGTTGATGACCCCTGTAACGTTTATAAACAACCCTCAAGGTTGTTTCCATGTCTTGAGATGGCTCTGTCATCTGGACGCTCCACATCTAGTTTGATACTGGGTACATGAGGTGGTAGGAGTGTGCATCAGGAATGTGCCAGGAATAAAGGTGTACGGTACTCAGGGCTACCAAGTGCATTGTTGCTTGGGACACGAGGTTCTTGCTGTCTCAGCATTTTTATTCTCTTTTATGATTGTAAATTTGCACAGCTTCATAAACCAACTGTAAAAAGTCACAAATCTGGGAGTGATAATGGATCCTTCCATGAAACTCAACAGTCATGTAAACATGATCATTAAATCCTGTTTTTTCCAGCTGAGGCGACCGTCTAAGCTGAAGCCCATATTATCCAAAATAACCTGGAGACAGTAATGCATACATGCATTCATTACATCTAGGCTTGATTACTGCAATTCACTCCTGTTTGGTATAGACCACCATTGCACAACTACTTTGTACAACTGAAGAAATGCAAGAAATGCAAATGCAAGAAATGCAATTTCAATCCTGTGTATGTCCTGTATATATTGCAGTTTTGACAATAAAGTTGACTTTGACTTGACTTTTGAACTGGTCCAGAACGCAGCAGCCCGATTTTTAACCAGTACAGGCAAAACAGAGCACATTACACCAGTCTTGGCCTCCCTGCACTGGCTACCGGTTCATCTCCGAATCCAGTTCAAAATTCTCCTGTATGTCGCTGAACAGTCTCGCCCCCCACTATCTCTCTGATTTGCTACAACCATATGTCCCAGCATGTTCTCTGAGGTCAGCGGACCAGTTACTTCTAACAGTTCCAGGATCTCATCTTAAACATCAGGACGACTTTCACACCTTGGATTGGGACACAGCTTATGGATAAGATTCAGGCGATCCCAGGACCGGAAATACGTCACCAATCAGAAAACGTTTTTTTTTAAACAAACAATAAAACTCATCATTACCTATAAAATATTTATCCTACACAACTAAAAACATATATACATATATTTCGAAATATTTATATTTTATTATTATTATTATTTTTTTTTTTTTAAGTCTTCAATGTAAAATGGTGAATAGCTCCAGATGTGCCAAATGGGGCAGCGCCCTATAGGGCTGGCCGCCCCTGCTTTTTGTGTGCCCTTAAAGGTGCAATCTGTAAGTTTTCTAAAATTAATTTTTTAACATATTTCTTCACTCTGTCACTATCTCCTGACAGACTGATGTTAGACAAAGTAATCTTTGAAAAAACTATAGTCCCCTTGCTTCTCCAGGTGTTACTAAAAGCATTTCTAAAAACCCACAGTGACCCGCCGTTAACCAGCCAATAAAAACAGAGTTTTTAACCAGCCAATAAAAACAGAGTTTTTAACCAGCCAATAAAAACAGAGCTTCTCACGCCCCTAACCCACGCCTGTCCCAGCCCCAGCGGCCGCGCACGTTCTCGTTCAAAGGATTGCAAAGCGATGCAAAACTGTTTTGTATGTGACACAAATGTATTAAATTCCCCTTCTTCATCCCTGATCTGGACTTTTCTTTTGTTTTTTTGCCAAAAGTCAAGTGATCGCTTCCTCCTCCGCTGACTCCATGACTGAAACAATGAGGAAATGAATGAATTTGTCACTCACGAGCGAATTAAACTCTGGTTCAACGTGGCTGTGCGAGGCTCTGCAGATTTCCTGGTGTTCTGGATCAGCGCTCCATGTTTTTATTTTATTTTTTAGAACGTTTTATTAAAGCTGCTATCTGCGATTTCTGTATGACCAAAACACGTAGAAAAAATTTGAACAGGGAAAGCCTTCTGCTCCCTCCCCCTTGCTCTCTGGCTGACCTGCAACTCCGCCTCCTTAGCTCCTCCTCCTCCCAGCGCTGCAGGCTGGGACAGGCGGGGGATGAGCTGTGTGAAGCTGACACCCCACCCACATGAACAAAACTCTGTTTTTATTGGCTGGTTCAAAAAACTCTGTTTTTATTGGCTGGTTAACGGCTGGTCACTGTGGGTTTTTATAAATGCTTTTATTACCACCGGGAGACGCCAGAGGACTATAGTTTTTTCAGAGATTACTTGTCAAACATCTATCTATCATAGTGGCAGAGTGAAGAAACATGTTTAAAAAATAACTTACATACTGATCCTTTAACATATAAACACAGAACTTCGCAGCGGCTGCGACAGGACATGCAGTGGAGGGCCATATATGGCTCTGAGGGGGAGGGACCAGAATGCTTTCCCTGTTGAAAAATTTTCTAAGTCCTTCGTTCTACAGAAACTTACAGACTGCATCTTTAAATGTTTGGTGATGTTTTGTTTTTTTAAGTTTAAAGTTTAAACCTAAAAACAAAATAAAAGTTAATTTATTTTGGTCATATTTTTAAATAAAATATTGAAAAATAGAAATGAGGGTAGATTTAAAGCAAAGAAAAAAAGGAAAATGTGAAAATCTCAGTATGCAAGTCATCCCTTGTGAATAAACATGCATGTAGAAGAGGCCAACAAATACCACTGTAAAGCAAATTAAACGACAACACAGAGTTGTTTTTCACAAGTTTTCAACACAAAGGACAAACCCTTTTTTTAAAGCCATTTTATGACTGGCTGTTACTGCACAGTCCAGTAGGTGGCGATAAATTTGTTAGATGGTTTTCTAACCGCCAATGAAACGCCGAAGAAGAACAGGAGGCGTGGCCAACCAGAAAAACATAAACATCTCGGCTCGGTCGCTCCTGTCAGTGGCAGCTCTCTGAAATTAGTTTTTGCTGTCTCATCATGGTACTGAAGTCATGTTTCATTTACAGCACTGGAGTGGTTTCTATTTTACTGCTGATCCTCGGCATTGCTTTAGTTTTGGCTAACGTGTTTCCAAATGTGCTGATATCGGCGGTTAAAAAGGTAACCTTTAATTTAAAGCTACTTATCAGGTTTAGTTTCGGTAGCTAGCATTAGCGCGAGCGTTAAGACAGTCCCATTAAAGTGTTTTATTGTGTTTTTCCATTAATTTTTTTTAGTTTTTACAGCTCTTGAGCTTTATATTTTCCCCAATCTCAGCTGCTGATCATGGTGCATTCATGTAGCTAGTTTGAAGATCCCCTGTTGGGCAGGTGTAAATATAGAAACATTGATGATAAATAAACTCACCATATTAGATAAAGGTTGACATTTAGTTTAACCTAAAGACCTGCATAGAAATCTGTCAGTTGACTTATTGCAACAGTCCTATGTAGCTGAACAAGGTTTGTAAGCTCAATCATCCAGGTAGATTATTCATTTTTAATTTACTAATTTATTCATTTTATAATAATGAGATACAACATTTAACATATGTGTAATTGGGAAAAAAATATATATATATAAAATGAAAGGTAGCAGAGAAGAAAATATCTCATTAAATCTGCTCCTTATTTATCTAATAAAAATTCAAACAAAATTTTCTATAATAACAATAAGTAAATAACTCATTCAATTCTAACTTCACATAATATTACTCATTAAAATTCATATACTCATTACTCATTCATTTATATTTGTTGAACAATTCGTTTTTAACCAGTTTCTTAAATGCACGGATTGATTTGGCTTCCTTACCATCTGCCATAAATCACAAGAAAGGTTAAATAATACTGTATCTGGAAAAGTTTATTAAGGGAGAAAGAAATGTTTCGTTTTCGTCAGTCTTCCAGCCAGACTTGTCCCATAAATAGCCCTCATTGATGTGTTTCAAGCCAACCTCCTGTTGAATTCCCAGAAACCGGCTTCCAACACGTGCAGCAAGGTTTTTGTGGCTTCAGTTGTTTTCCATCAAAACATGGAAACTTTGGTTTGTGTCCTCCTTGTGTTTTAATGAAAGAATGATTCCACCCTGCCATGTGATGTGAAACGGCTCATTCTCAGCATACCTCATCATTTTTCACCCACTGACCTTTGTCCTCCATAGGAAGTAGTTTTGAAAAATGGAACAGAGGCTTTTAACGCCTGGAAGGATCCTCCTGCACCTATCTACATGCAGTTTTACTTCTTCAACGTGACAAATCCACAAGAGGTGCTGGGTGGGGAACAGCCAGCTGTGGTGGAGATTGGGCCATACACATATCGGTAAGAGACCAACGTCACAGTGGCTTCTTTTTATTACCTCAGAGGCCATCATGTGAAATTAAAGAATCATTTTAAAGTATTAAATAAAAGCTGCCCAACACAGTATCTGACCCACCGTAACTAGAAATAAGCAAACACTATTTTTGTGTGTCAAGGTTCAAAGGTGCTATGATGCAGTTCCTTGTACCCGGTAGTTAATAAAAAAAGATGAAAACAAAAGTAATTGAGTTTTTTGAGACGTGAAGAGAAGAGCATGTCTGGGTTGTGATTGTCTGTGGTAAGTGTTGCCTTTAGCTAGTGCGCCTGTATTGCACACCTTTAGTGCTATGTCATTGCTGATGGGGGATGCACGCAGTTCGGTTTGGTAGGCGGGGCACCCTGCTTGTATAATGGTAGGGGAAACACTGTGTGTACACACACACAATGTTCAGGAAGAAGCTGTGTGAAGTCTGTGTTGTCATGGCTAACACTTATGCTAACTACCCTGATGTATGTTCAATAATCCAGGTAGAAAAATAAAATCTAAGTCTGGTCCTCTGGGCATTTTGTTTTGTTTTTTGAATGTCCAGAGGACCAGACTTAGCTTTTTTTTAGACTTATGCTGACTGTTTACATCTTTTTATGCAGAGAGTATCGACCAATGGAGGAAGTGTTTTTCCAAGATAATGGCACTAAAGTAGCAGCCGTCAATCCCAAAACCTACATTTTCCAGCGCAACATGTCCCGAGGTCCAGAAAGTGACCTCATCAGGACTGTTAACATCGCTGCCATGGTGAGCACAAACAAAAAAAAGAGAGAATTGGTCACAATGATGATGTCCTTTTGTCAAGCAGTATTTATTTGATCTGAAAGCATCAATAGACCAATGCATCTTTAGTTTAACTTATTTAACACTATTCTATTTGAAAAAGTAAATAATTTTTGTTACAAAAAGCACATACAAGGTAGTTCAAAGTTATTCTTCAAATACAGAGTAGATATTCTGTCTATTTGCCTTTTCAGTAAAGGCATACTGTATTTAGAGCATATACAAATACATACATATATTCAACTAAGTAAAAGTATTCTAAAACAAGGAAGAATTCTGTGATTTGGAAAAATTACTTACCGGGTAAGTAAAGTTAGTTTCCAACAGCACAAAATTGATAATTTCATTAATATACACACATACCGGTAGTATAAAGAGAGAGACTGACCTTTAAAGATACGTCTGAAGATGAATCATATCATTTAGTTTAAAATGAACATTCTCACTGTTCAAGTTTATACCCTTAATGTCCATAACATCTATAATCTTGAACTTCTAATCTCTAATTTAGTTTGCCTTTTATTTACTGGTAAAATTGGCACTAAAATGATGCAGGAGTAAAATGGTAAAATTACTAGAATTATTGCGAGTAAAAAAACAAAATTGCATTTTTATGTTATTGAAACGCAATCTGCCAGTACATGGACAGTTACTATTTATTAATGACTCATCATTTCACATCTTGACATCAGGATGTTTTTTTTTGACGTTGTCTGTCCTTTATTTCCTGGTAGACCGTGATGGAAAAATTCAAGAACTCACGTTTGATTGCCTCTTTGATCTCCGCCTACATGACGTTCACCAACATAGGCCTGTTCTCCAGCCACACAGTGGAAGAGCTTCTGTGGGGATATGAAGATCCCTTGCTCAAAGAGGCCAAAAAATTTGACCCTACGCTAGACGACTTTGTTGGACTTTTCTATAAAAGTAATGGTTCAAGTGATGGAGAATATGTCTTTTTCACCGGCCAACAGAACTACACAGACTTTGCTAGGGTGGACAAATGGAATGGTAACAGGTAATCTTTTTTTCACCTCCAACATAATTTAAAAATCCATCTTTCAGTAAATCAAACCAGTGAGAATCATTGATCAGATAGTGTTTAAACTAAAATTTAACAAACACCTGTTCATTTTTTCCCATTGGTGCCTCATTGTTTCCATCACTAATCTTGTGCCTGTTTAAATACTATTTAACAAAACAGTTCATACATCTCAGCCAAACATAGTCACCCACACACAAAGAAAAGATCAATCAGTAGTAAACTTCTTTTTCTCTGAATTCCATCTTTTACCTCAAATGTTTGACTAAATGCCTGAAACTCAACTATCTGTTATGATCCTGATGCCAAATTAAAGACACTAATATTCACTTTTGTGTGTTTGAATGCAGCTCTTTGAATTGGTGGACGTCCGATGAGTGCAATATGATTAATGGAACCAACGGCGCATTCTTCCATCCAATCATCACGAAGGATGAGGTCCTTTATATGTTTTCCTCTGACCTGTGCAGGTGACATGCTTCATCCCAACATAGTTTTTTTTAAATGTTTTTTTAATGATAGTTTTTAATTTGATCTAAAGTTTATAAATTCAGCTAGTGAACTTTTTGTTGTTGTTGCTTATTTTGTTTTTGTTTGATGGTGCACAGCAAAGCATCATTCCTTGCAATTTTTTTTACTTCCTTTAAAAAAATAACGACTTCCTAGTTTTGTGTCCATTTTTGCTGATATGGCATTTATGTTTTTTGCCATGTAGTGAAATGCCTCCCCCATTAGTTTTCTGTATCCTCAGTATTATCCAGGTCTGGCGACTGGATTAAGCACTTCAGTTTAGCTGGTTGAACTTCTGGTTAGGGATGCTTGAAACAGGAAATATCAGCTTTGACTGTAAATTAATTAATTAATTTATTTATTTATTCATTTTACATTGTGTTAAAAGAAAAGCCTTTTTATGTGTAATATTAAAAGGGAAAAAAAAACATAAAATGAAAGGTGGCAGGAAGAAGAAGAAATCTTATTATACCTGCCCCCTTTTTTCAAAAACAAAAAACAAAATCAATACAAACAATTCACTCAAACGATACTCGTCAATGAGCAATCGAACCAAAAGAGTAACTTTACAAATCAAAAAATGTCTAGTACAATAAACAATTAAATAGAAATCTTTAGTATTTTGTTAACAATTTAGTTTTAATCATTTTTTTTAAACACAAGCACTGATTTTGCAGTTTTAACTTCATTTCCTAAACCGTTCCACAAATCAACTCCCTGTATTAAAACTGACCGTCCCTTTAAACTAGTTCTGTACTGAGGTTTTGTAAAAATCTCAGTTCCCTTAAAACTAACAGCTCATCCTCTTAACAAACTTCATTTGAACATTTGAAGGCAGTACATTATTATGGGCTCTATACATTACCAACAAAATATTATAGTCAACCAAATCGTAAAACTTCAGCAACTTAAGTTGTTTAAATAATATATTATTAAATAAATCAGAATGAGGAAGTGCAGCTCAATTCTCAATAAAAATCTAAGCACCAGGATTAAAATAACCTTTGAACACGGATTGTAAAACTTGTTTTGCCGCTCAGGTTTTCAGGAAATCAACTCAAATACTGTAAATGTGTGCCACTCTTCCTTTTTTGTTTTTTACACTGGTATGTTGTGTTTTCACAGTTAGCCTGCATGTGACTTTGTTTCGCAGGTCTGTGTACGCTCTGCACACGGAGGACGTGATGGTGAAGGGGATCCCTGGGTATCGTTTTGTTCCCCCCCACGAGGTGTTTGCAAATTTGACTGTGAATCCGGCCAACACAGGCTTCTGTGTGCCGGCTGGTAAATGCCTCGGCTCTGGCCTGCTCAACGTCAGCTCGTGTAAACAAGGTGTGTTTTTGTATCTGTTTGAAATGAGCCATTTTTCCAGAATCTGTTTAGATTTATTATCTGTTAAATTCCAAACTTGTGTTTGTTTAGGTGCTCCCATCATAATGTCCTCACCACACTTTTACCAGGCAGATGAGAAGTTTGCTCAGGATGTTTTAGGCATGAAGCCTAAGAAGGAGCACCACCGGACTGCCATTGACATCAACCCGGTACAACTTTCTCACTCAAAGCTATAACTACCATAGTTAGCACATCACTGGGAGTCTTTGTTTTAATGTCATGAAGCTAATAGTTTATCCCTTGTGCCTGAAAGGCGAAGGCAGACATGAATGTTTTTGTGCTTGTGAGTGTTCAAGTCTCTGTTGCCAAATTATCTTGTGAACCAAGAAACAGATTTTAACGAAACTCAGAAATTAAAAAGTGGATGTGCCTCTATGATTGATGAACATTTGGAGTTAATCCACTTCAAGCTGGTTGTCACAGACAACAGAAAAGATATTGAGCTAAAATTAATATTAATGTGGTAGCAGCTGATATGCTCTGATAATTTCACATGAGATTACTGTAGCAAGCTTTGTTCTACTTTAACACATCCAGCTGAGATTCACCAAACTAGATAGTTTAAAGTCAATAAATTATTTTTTTGTTTTTAACGCATGGGAATCTTAGTTTAAATCTCTGGCATAGAAAGACAGCAAGTGATTTGCATTACTTTTTCGTTATTTTTTTGTTGCTTGCAATATCAAAATAATCCACTAGATGGAGAACTGTCCCTTTTGTTCCCCCTTAGCAGTGGTGAGCCAGTGGTTAAACAGCGGTTAAATATTAAAGCAGAAGTGGTACAGAGCTGTCACCAAAGATAAGCTTTAAAAGCTCTTATCAGGTCTATTAACTGTAATAAACATAACTGAGTTTGGGGTAAAAGCCTTCATAGGTGGACAGGGATGGAAAACAGTTGTAGGAGAACATCACATGCACAAAAAACATACAGATTTAGTGGATTTGTTACTCTGTGATCATACATGATGTTTATATAAACAAGAGACTTCTGTAAACTTAAAGTAGCTCTCAAGATTATATAAAATATTGAGAAAAAATACTCTTTCTCATTGTACACAATTAGTTTTTTTAAATTGTTTTACTGGGTTTTGCAGAAATTACAGTAAGTTAAATTGCAAAAAATAAAGCTACCAGTTACACTGCATTCTGCAACTTTTTTCCTGTACATTTTCAGAGATTTCAAATCAGTTTGTAACACTCGTTCACCAACATGGCCAAATAAATGAAGCATGCTTTGTCATGCATGAATCACAAAAATAGGAACCCTGCCTTTAGTGTGACATAAACCTTCATAATGTTGGTTCTAAATAAACAAACTACTGTTTCCCCTTTAGTTGACCTCCTTCCCGTACTCCTGACTTGCGTGAGATTGCTGAGGTTGTCCAAAGTCCTCTGACCAAAGTTGCAAACAACAAGTTCACCCCTCAACCATCCTCCTGGCAGCTTCAGAGCAGGTGGACTAGTTGTCTTTTAATCTGAAAGTTGCTGGTTTGAGCTACATGCTCAAGTGAACCCAGTGTTTTTCACCTCTGCTTTAAGGTGGTTCCAGTTTTGACAGTATTGTGCAACGATTTTCGGCACTACAGGTATCATAAGAATATGATAAAACAGGTGTTAATATGTTCTTTTATTATTAAATCCATCTGGATATAATTGATGAGAAGCTGTAGAACTAAAAGCTGTTGGTGGATTAGCTGTTAAGGTCTTTTCTGCCCACCAATGTATAAAATGTTGAGCCCGACCGATATGGATATTTTGCCTATTGTCAATAACTTTATTGGGAAGGGACATCTGATGCCGATAACTGATATACTGGCAGATAATTTTTTACTTTTTCCACCCCCAAAAAATCCAAGTAAGCAGCGAGTGGTATGAGACTTGTTTATTTAGCGCAGCTGTTAGCAACTATGAAGCTACGCTAATCAGATCCATGCTATGCCAGTCCCACACTAGGTTTATAAGTGGTGTACTGGTCATAAAAACAGTTTTCCTAACATGCGTTCACATTTTCTATCCTCGACTATTCACCTTAAAGTTATCAGTTGTGTTAGAAAAATATTAATTAAACAAAGAAACACCCTTCCCTGTTCATTGTTTAAACCGTCAGTCACATATGGTGAAGACCTAATTAGTACTGACCACCACAGCATTTATTTATTTATTTATTTCAGAAAAGTAAAGATTTCAAACAATGAATTTCATTGAGGACAACAAAGACAACAATAATAACTCATATATTTTATTGTTATGGCTAAAGTTTTACAAGGCAATAGCCTATGCTAGGTCATCTAAACAGTAGCTTGCTAACTTGAGAGGCATGTAGCTAATGACGAGCGGGTTGGAGGATTGAAGATGATTTATTATTGTTGATTTATTTTATTTTACTGACCATTTAAAATAAACTTCCCATGCTCTGTTCAGAAAAATACTCTACACGGTATTTAGCAGCTCCCTGCTTCTTGGGTCTCCTCTTGGCTGTGAGTCAAGTGTGCAGCATGGCCATGACTTAAAAGTAGCCTGCATGCGCCCTCTGCTGGATATATTGTACAATTACGCCCCTTGCAAGTAAGGACACGGCTCGTTCCCAGTATTTTAGGGGTGAAAATTTGAAGTATTGTTGCATAATGGGCCAGTTATCACTGATACTTATATGTCCCCAAATGCCTATATCGGCCGTACCGATATATCGATCAGGCTCTAATAAAACGCTTAAAATATTGTTACCAGAAGGTCATTTAACATGTTCAAATTGGAACTGAGTAACGTGGTGTTTAAATTATTTAAAGTATTGTTTCTACATCTGATAGAAGCATGAGAGAATACTAACTGAGCTCGGATCTGCTTCTAAAGTTTGATTGTTTTGCAGCTAACAGGAATCGTCCTACAAGCAGCCAAGCGGCTCCAGATTAACATCTACGTAGAGAAAATCCCCTACTTCAGGTAATCGGCTCGTTTTCTTCATCAGCCACTTGTTGCGCTGAAGTGTTAGAAAATATACAGTTTTTCACAAACCTCCCTCTCTCCATGCTGGCTTTAAAAGAAACTCTTGGAGCTGTATGAGTTATCATATCTGTGAAGGGCAATCTGGAAGATAAAAAGCTATTTTGCCACCATCATCATTATTAGTGGACTTTTGAACAGTTCCATGAAACACCTGAGAGAAATGGAAGCGAGATTGATTTTCTAGATATTTTTTTTTCCCCTTTCGTTTCAAATCATCTTGAATCAACGGTTTGATTTAAAGCAAAGAAATATAAACGCTTCATTTAAATAAAGGAAAACTGAAGTGTTGAGGTATTGTGTTTTGGCCCTCGAGTAAAGATAGTTGAAAAAGTTTTAGTTTACACTTGTAAGGCAGCAAAGTAGAAGTTCAAGAGGTACTCGATATTTTCACACAAGCTGACGTAACTATTTAAAAGTGTATTTTCTTTTATTGACAAAGTTTACACAACTTCATACAAACATCTGTTATGCAAATAATCTTTTACAATTTTAAAGGGTCACTGTGTTGGCTAGCGTCAGGTTAGAGACGAGGGACACGTCCCGCTGGTTGTTGATTCTGGCACATTGTCTCCATCTTAATGTCTTTTGAAGCAATATATTTTTTATTTCTTCTACTTTTTGATGCTTCATCTTTATATTACAGATTATTCCTTTGAGGTTTTACTCTCAGTTGGTCCAAAATCAGCAAAGACCCCAACATTCACTGCCATAAGTGTTGCTTAATACTCTAAAGCAAAACACACATTAGTTTTATATTGAGATACTTTTTCACTAACCTGCATGAAATTGATTCACTGTCTAAATGCTCATGGTCTGGATCCTATAGATTACCAACATATTTTTGAATAATGTAAAAAACAAATTTTTAACTTTGCCTTTCGTTCAGAACATTAGACTGAAAAGTTTGAACGAGTGTAAACGAGGAAAAAACTTTTTTTTACTTTCAGTCAAACGGGAAACGTGAGGACTGTGGTCTTCCCTGTGGTTTATGTCAATGAGGTACACACACACATATTTCACCTTTATCATGATTTTTGCTGTCACACACTCCGAACTGGTTTTTATCCATTTATTACTGAGTCGTGGCCTCAGCCTGTCAGAAAATGATTAAACCACCACTAATGAAAGATGTTTTATCAGTTGTTTATCCCAGACCTGCTACAGCCCATAGGCACTGTGTTCAAGCCGAACCTGACCCAACTATTTAACTAATTAAGCATCCCGAACCCGAAGCAAACCCGACATGTTATTTTAATTACCGGTAAGCTTTTACTGCTTTTGTAAGCAAATCAGTTTGACATAATAGTTTAAAAAACTTATTTCAAAGAAAGGAAGATATAAGGTTTTTTGTTTCTTAACAAGTCACCTAATGGATGCTTTACATCAGTGTTTTTCAACCTTTTTTGAGCCAAGGCACAGTGTTTTCATTGAAAAAAATCTCGAGGCACACCACCAACCAAAATTGTAAACATAGATACACTTTATCCACCTATATTAAATATATAGTCATTCTTATCAAAGTGTCTTGAATCCACCTTATTCCTAGCCCCCATGATTCCTTGCGCGAATTATGGGTACGACTTCCGCCGGAAGTCAGAACCGGCACTTTTTTTACACGCTAGCAACGCGCTAACCGGTTTTCGTCAGAGGTTTTAGGTCATAAAATATGTGGGAACATGAACGATCACAACTCAAATGTGGACATGTTGTTTTACCGCTAACTACAGCTACTGAGGGGTGGGAGGACGACTTGAAGAAGTGGCCGAAAATAATGTACACTAGCATATTTAGCTACTAGCATACTTATTTGTTGACAGTTGCTTCAGATGGCGAAGCGATGAGCAATCTGAAAAGCTCTGAAGCTTATCAGTATCTTCACAGTAACAAGGTTGGTCCTGTTATGTTAAGAGAGGTGGGACACATTCTTATTTACCTTAAGGCAAACATAGAGTCCAGTCAAAGCCTTAAAAATCCACATCACCAAGCCTGTGTTTTGGTTTCAGCAACACCAACTGAGCACCTGGAGCTTGACATTTCTTTTGACAAAGACTTTACTGATTCACTGTACTTAAGTAAAAGTACAAATAAACAGACAAAAATGTACTCTAGTAAAAGTAGAAGTACCATATTAATATTTTTACTTAAGTAAAAGTAAATAAGTACTCGCTTTTAAAAATACTTAAGGTATTAATGTACAAATAAAAGTACTTGCTGAATGTATTACATAGTGCAATGGTCTACATACTGTATCATTAAGTGTGCCTACCGTATGTATATTTTCTGTAATCCATTAATAGTGTTGAGTCATTTTAATGAACAATGCTGCAGATAGTGCATGTTTTTATTGTGTTTACTCTGTGACACCGTGCACACTTGGACTTGTGATTCTGTGCGTCAGAATTTCAGGGACGACATGCAGAGTTAAATGTCATTAAGCAAAACAAGAGAGGAATGATTATACCTTTGAAAGTTTATATTTAACACAAGGTAAAACCAATGTGTCCTTTTAACTGCAGTAAACACATTGAAGTAAAAGTTGTCTGCCTGAAAAAAGGAGCATTAGACCTAACAAAGAAACATCTGATCATTTAAACTCCAGTTTGTCATCAACTCTAGTTAAAATACTGTCTAGTCAACCTTGTAATGGGTCAATAGTGAAAAAATATTTTAACTTCCTGACACCATTTTCAAAAGTTGGACCTGAGTGTCGAGACATTTGGAGACATCTCTTGTCTCCTAACATCCCATGAACTGACACATTTTAATGTTACAGCAAGAATTTCTTGTTCAAATTCAGAAGAAGTTGGTTTTCAGAGTTTTTTTTTTAGACCAATCTGGCTGTTTTGGGGAAAAGAATCTGTCCTGCTGAACTGAATACTCTTTCAATAGTCTTTTAATAAGGCCATGGGTGGTGCGTATCTTCTGGCTGACTCTCCACGGTGGAATCCATTTTGGGTGTGCTAGTGGTGCTGTGGGTGCTCCCAGCGCAATGACATTTATACTAGAATATAAGTCATTGGTCCAGCTCTTCTTGAAAGCAGGTCTAACGTTACCTGCCCGCTTTGCAGTGATTCAGTGGACCAACTCCCCTCTCACCATTGGTTACTTTCAATCTAACAAACAAATAAAAAAAACACAACGTGAATGTAACTTGTAACTCAACGCATTATAGAAATGTAGTGTAGTAGAAAGTACAGATACTTAATGTAAAATGTAGTGGAGTAAAAGTAAAAAGTACCAATGTTTAACTTTACTTAAGTAAAGTACAGATACATGAAAAATGTACTTAAGTACAGTAACAAAGTACTTGTACTTAGTTACATCCCACCACTGGAAACCACGATCACCCATCACCTCATCTCCAGCACGCAGATAGTCCAGAAACCCAGAGTTCTGTGTTATATACCTGTCACTGCATTTACCACCATAAATCAAAAAGGCGTTCAATACAAGATCAACTGGACTTTATTTGTAACAGAAAACGTTTCGACTCCCATCCAGGAGGCTTTATCAATTCCATGAACATCATCATGTCCTGGACGACTGAGAATCTTCACCAGCATATTTACCACCATAAGCATCGGAAATAAACATGATTATTCCAGAGGGAGAAACGGCCAATAAATATTTCTGTGGGTCCTGAATAGGAGTGGTCCTCCATCCCTGGGCATGACCACTGTGTTTGGGCATCAACAGAGGTTGTTGGTGGTGTTGAGTACAGCTCCACACTCTCGTCAAGCCCATCTGAAAGCAAAAGTACAGTATACAAACATTAGGGTTCATTTATGAACACACACACACACACACCTATATTATATATATATATAAATAAACACACACACACACACCTATATTATATATATATAAATAAACACACAAACACACCTATATTATATATATATAAATAAACACACACACACACCTATATTATATATATAAATAAACGCACACACAC
>JBBPBX010008715.1:47799-58177 GCA_038048925.1 Garcialebias charrua
ATATATGTTTATTTGCCAGTTATGAACGAAAATATTAGTTTCATTTAATCACTGACTACATAAAATCATAACACTAAAAGCTGTCTCTTAAATCATACCTGGTGTTCTCGATCCTCTGGAGGATACTGTGTCTTTTTTCAGGTGGTTTCTCATAGCCCAGCCACAAATTCAGCTTCGTCTGATTATCCGTACAGCCACGAACAGCGCAACAGGTACCCCAGCTCCGCAGGGACATCTTCGTGACAATATTAGCTCAAAATAACAGAAAACAGAACTTCAACGACGCGTACAGATCAGCAAGTAAACAACGAAGGAGCCAGTGCAGAAATTCTACTTCCGGTGTGAAACGGAAGTAAGACACATAATTGCTTCTACAGTGACCCCCTCAGGAATAAGGTGGATAGGAATGAAATAAACACAAAAATTTATGTTTATCATATTTTATATTTCTTATTTCAAATTGCACTTAACATGTCTTCAAAAATACACCCAAATAGTACCACAACAATGTGGTCTTAAATTTAAAGACGTTATAGAGGGGGGGGGGGGGTGTTGATAATTTCCCAGGCACACCTGACAATCACTCGCGGCAAACTAGTGTGCCTATAGGCACAGTGGTTGAAAAACACTGCTTTACATTAACACAAAATGAATAGGCTAAAAAATCAACTCTAAAGATGAACAAAAATATTTTTCGAGCAAAATTATTTGGAAAAATATAGAACAAGTCTATTTTAATTTAGACTTAAAGGAAAGTCGTGCACAATTAACCAGAGTCACGTTGCCACTGATGATGGAGAGATTTAACCGACACCAAAGCAAAGCGGGGAGGGCGGAGCCACATGTGCAATTAGTTGTGCAACGCACCAGCGCTACTGCTGCACCCTATTGTCTTTCTTTTCTCAACATAGTAAAGTTACTGCCTCCTCCTCAACAAGTAGATAAACGCATTATATCGGGCATTCTCGTTTACTTTTATTTCTGCTGTATGATTTGTAAAACCGCACCACAGAAGCCTGACTCGGCCCGAATTTTGGTTTGGCTCGGGCCATAAATCACAACTCTAATTCTGGATACACCTTCAACAAAGCACTTTAAGATTAATTTTTATTTTATTTTATTAACCTTCAAAAGTTGTAATTAACATGTACCCTAAATCATGATTTGTTACTCTTCAACATATTGAAGTGTTGACTCACAGACTGGAACCAAATAAGAAAAAAGTGATATTTTAAATTTTCAATAATTAATAATTTGTTCATTTAATTATGTATTTAGTCCTTGACTGCAGTGAAACAATCTTGAGTGCATTCTATGAGCTTTGTACTGTACTTGTACAAACATGTAAAAAAAAAAAATATATATACACAGTATTCATATTTTTTCTTCTTACCACCAGAGCGTTCTCATTGACGACGCATCAGCCAAGAAGCTGCAGGCGATTGTTGTCGAGAAGAACGTTGTTGAGAACGTTCCCTTCATGCTGATTGGCCTCGGCATCATTTTTGGAGGACTGTTCATGTTCCTGATGTGTCGACAGAAAGTCCCAGAGGTACATGAGCGACGCGGGCCAAGTCATTTAGATTGTGACGTCTTTAACACCAACCCAAATTATTCTTGTGGTCAAAATAAAAACTGCAGGAGAGTAAATTTAGAGAAAGTTGTTCTTAATCAACTTAAGAGGTTTTTAACTGCCAACAACACTGGTGAAAAATTCCAGTCAGGTTTTAAATCAGGCCACAGCGCAGAGACAGCCCTTTTGTGGCAGGGCTTCCGACTTGGGACTTGAAGGATGCGGGTTCGCGCCCCGGCCACTACACACCTTGGGGTGTCTATGAGTGCACACCTAATTCTCCAGCTCCCCGGGCGCTTTCTATGGCTGCACACCTGGTGGTGGTTGGGTTAAATGCAGAGATGAATTTCGTCTGTGTATGGGAAACATACACAGATGACAAAAAAGGACATTGTTATTATTATTATTATTTAAGAGTTTTTAATGACCTTCTTTTAACCGTTGATGCAGGAAGCTCTGCTGTTTTAGTGCTTTTAGACCTTTCTGCTGCCTTTGATACTGTGGATCACAACATGTTGCTGTCACGACTTGAGCAGGTGGTCGGTATCAAAGACGCTGTTTTATCCTGGTTAAATCCTACCTGACTGACAGGAGTTTTTCTGTTCATTTAGGCGAATGCTCTTCATCTCCAGCTCCTCTGATCTGTGGAGTCCCTCAAGGGTCTATTTTAGGTCCATTGCTTTTTAATCTCAACATGTTGCATTTGGGGTTCATTTTTAGAAAACGTAACATCCCTTTTCATTGTTTTGCTGATGATACTCTGTTATATCTTCTGATTGAGGCAGACAGGGTCACTCCACTGGATCCACTCTTAAACTGTCTACATAACATTAAAGTCTGGTTAAAACTAAATTTTCTGAATTTAAATGAAAATAAAACTGAAGTCATCAGCTTTGGTAATTGTTATACCCTTAAAGGTATTGTGACATGATGTTGGAAATTTGCATATCTGTCACAACATATATATCTTAAATCATTCAGCTCTGTTCGTTTTTGCAAAATAAATTATAAATATATTAAAATTTCATTACAAGTAATGGTAATTTTTTCGCTGTGATACGTCACTGGAAATCCGAGAATTTCCGCATACGTCATCAGTGACGTGACAACGGGAAAGGCACTGCTCCAACGCGCATGTAAATAATAATGGCGGAGCATGTCGAAACAGACGAGTGTAGCATTTCTAGTGTTGATCGTCCAAAACTCTCATTAATAAACCCTCCCTGAATAAATAAACTTACTGATGTTACTTGATCGCGCAGACATCATTTAAAAATACATAACAAGCAACGTGTGTGTGCTACCGAATTTCTGTCGGCTAGTTTGTTAGCAGCGAACAAACACAACTTATTGTTAGCACTTGAATGTATTGAAGCAATCGAAGGGTTATTATTCATCCAATACAGTTATTGGACACTCGATCAATGGAAAAGTGATTTAGACACGGTTTATTTCATACACAGTAGCTAAGTGAGGATAGCTTCTCCTGTGGTTCTTTGTTCTTGGGCTAAGCTAACAGCGAGGCCCGATCGCGTTTGAGATTTATCATTTTAAGACAGTAAATCATCCAAAACTCTCATTAATAAACCCTCCATGAATAAAAAAACATACTGATGTTACCTGATCGCGCAGACATAATTTAAAAATACATTACTAGCAACGTGTGTGTGCTACCGAATTTCTGTCGGCTATTTTTTTTTAGCATCGAACATAAAGAATCTGCCGTGATAATTGGCTTTATACACTCACAGTGTATAAAGTAAAACAACATGAACTCACGTAAAATATATAGCTTATCATCTAAAACAGTACACCCCTCCGATTATGTTTACACAAAGACTTACTTGTTTTTTTGTGAGTTTTCTGACTGCAGCTGCTCGGCATTGTTTAGATGTGGTAGCTGTGGCACTTTCTTATGTAGATTTTATTTAAAAAATAGTAGGAATAGCATCCGGTTTTAAAAGTCTTCTCCATCTTACTGGTAATCCTAAAGATTCTTGTAAATCAGGTGTTTCCTGAAAACAATCGGCAGTAAAATGGTCGCTGCAGACATACGACTCTTTAGTAGGACACCATCGGTCCCTCGTTCTCTGTACTTGTCTTGTCCATTCTACACGAAGTTTCTCATCTTTTGGGGATTTGTGAATGCTCACTTGTTCACTAGCGATATTAGAACACCCAAATGCGCTACAACGTGACGGCATTTTTCAAGTTGCACAAAAAAAGAGGCGATCTTTCAGACAATGAATGTGTATGGCAAGCAGTTACCACACCAGACAAACAGGCAAAAAACTGCCTTCTGCCCGTTGTCACGTCACTGATGACGTATGCGGAAATTCTCGGATTTCCAGTGATGTTACACAGCGAAAAAATTACCATAACTTAAATTGCAATTTTAATATATTATTTATTTTGCAAAAACGAACATAGCTGTATAAGATATACTGTATATATATGTTGTGACAGATATGCAAATTTCCAACATCATGTCACAATACCTTTAATGTTCTTGGCCCCTTGGCTTCATACAGCCGCTTCAATGTCAGGAATCTGGGAGTTATTTTTGACAGTGCTTTTAAATTAGACAAACAGATAAATGCTGTTGTTAAATCCAGTTTCTTCCAGCTAAGACTCATTGCCAAGTTGAAGTCTTGTCTCTCTTTCAGAGACCTTGAAAAGGTGATTCACGCTTTTAATACCTCTCGTTTGGACTTGTACAGTATGTTGGTTTAGACAAATCATCTTTGCATCATTTACAATCTGTCCAGAACGCAGCAGCTCGTCTTTTAACAGCAACTAAAAACCCTGTCCTGGCTTCTCTCCACTGGCTCCCTGTCCACTTCCAGATTGATTTTAAGATTTTATTTCTTGTTTTTAAAGTCTTAAAAGGTCTGGCCCCTCATATTTATGTGATCTTATTAACATCTACACTCCAGTAAGAGCACTACAAACCAGTTCCTCTTAGATGTCCCCAGATCCAAACTGAAGTCCAGAGGTGATCGGGCTTTTGCGGTTGCTGCTCCAAAGCTTTGGAACAGTTCACCTGAGAATTTAAAGACCGCTCAGACTGTTGAGACTTTTAAATCTTTGCTCAAGACTCATCTGTATTCCTTGGCATCTTATCCACGTGGAGTCTGAACAAATTTTGATCCGATTTTGTTGTTTGTTGTATTTACTGTTAACTTTATGTTTTTGAGTGGCACTAGATGCATTATTACTCTTTTATCTGTTTTAACTGTAAAGCACTTTGGTCAGCTTTTGTTGTTTTATGTGCTATACAGTATAAATAAATTGACATTGACATAAATTTAGGAAAAAACTACATTTTCTAAAACATCTGATAAGGTTTCTGATAGTCATACACAAGTGTTGATAAGTACCAAAAGCTTAATATGTGATTGTGTTTATTGAAAATGTGACCTTTATTTGTTGTTGTTTTTTCTTTTCCAGAGCACTGTTGCTGAACGTGAACCTCTGCTGTCATCATAGCTCAAAGGAGGATGTGTGAGGAGGTTTGTTGTGTTTGCAGAATCATTTTGAAGTGTGTAAATCAAAAACACTGATCACAACGTAACCACTACTACTCAGAATGCTATCTCCTAATCAGTTATTGATCTCGTGGTTATAGAAACGTGATCAAATTCCTAAACTTGTGTCTTTAACAAGCACATACTGCGGTTACTGTTTTCATTTCAAGCTGCAGTGTTTTTAAAATAAAATTTAAGCTTTTTATTGATTTTTACCTCACTAAACGGCAAAACAGATTCATACCATGCATGTGATTCAAACTCAAAAATGTATTTTACTGTTGCCATATTTTGTGTTAATTTGCCACATTTCTGACTGTGTATACAAGTGTATTCATGTCGTGTGTTCATATGTCAGTGAACTAACAGCTTGTGTATGAGCTGAAAGAGTTTTGAGGGAGTTTGTATAATGAGGAAATATTTGTTTTAATTTTCTGTATCAACTTAAAGTACTGGCGAAAAGATTTAATCTTAATAAGATTAATATTGTTTTTATAGTCAAAAAAGTGTTTATTGACACAAATGTTTTACTAAAGCCATGATGAAGACAAATTGATTTTGTCAATATGTTGCACTCAAGTAGTTGTTAAATATGGATTATCTTATTTTGATGTAATATACTGTAGTTCTGCTGTAGTCCACCCCAGTCAAAACCAAGTACTGTAATTTCCGGACTATAAGTCGCACTTTTTTTCATAGTTTGGCCAGTCCTTCAACTTATATACATTTTTTTCCTATTCATGACACAGTTTTTGACATGTTAAATGTTCATTCATACTGACATGAACCAAAGAGTAAACATTACCATTTGCAGCTGCGAGAGAGCCCTCTAGGCTTTTGGCAAGTGTATGTTGCTCCTCTACTGCTGAGAAAAACTTAACACAAGTAAAATGCTCCCAAAAGTGATGTGGAATGAGACTGGTGAATTTACAGGTAACTTGCTTGTCGGACTCGTTGCCTTGTTATGTTAATTAATCCTATTCAGGATCCCAGGTCTGTTCTGTGAATTATTGTTATTTCAGAATAAATGTCTGTTCTTGCACTTTGTGAATTACACTTCTAAACAAATGCGACCAATACTCCGGGGACCGGAGCGACTTATAGTCTGGAAAATACGGCATCTTAAATACAAGCCAGTCAGTATTACAAGATAAAAGGGATGTTTTGTTTTTATTTTTATATGGTGTGTGTGTTGGTTGTATGACGGGCACAGAAACATTTTTCTCCTCTAAAGCGTAATGTTTTATTATAAATTTGTTTTACCGGTTCTACTGAAATCCCGAAACCAACAGTTTGGTGTAAATGTCACGGCTGAGGGGTGTTACAGATGTGCTCTAGCTCTGGTGGGCTGTCGCTGTTTAATTGTTCATATTTCAACGTTGCACGCAAACTAAACCTTTTTTATTTGAAGTTATAATAACTGACAAAGAGAGTGTTTTGTATTTTGTATGAAAAAGAATGTTTATGTTACTGCTTCATGCTAAAATGTGTGCCTAACATTTAATCACTGTTTATATTCTCTAAACAAAATGTCTAATAGATATAATTAATCTTAATCTTGTCATTTATTTACACCTAAATGTTTTGTAATAATTCCTGAAAGTGTTTAGTTTTAACACATGTGGGTTATGAAGCTAGCTGAACTAGCTAGCACACAAAAGCTAATTATGACTTAGCTGTTAGCCTCAGAAAGAACGGAAGCTAATTTTATCAAATGTTTAAAAAAAAAGTGATATGTGTGAGTTATGATTGTTGCTAATTCTTGAGCTAACTGTTGCAATAGTTAATATTGAAAATATTTTAATGTTAACTCCAACAAACTTTCAGATAATCTGTCAATAAATTCTTCTGGAAAACTTTTTGTGTTGTTTAGGTTTTTTATTTTTATTTATTTATTATTATTCACACATTTTCACTTTATTTTATATTATTAAATGTTTAGACATTGAGATTATGATAATGATGCTGTAAGTAATGCTAATTAATACAGGAGGTGGCTAATCTGGTTCTTTTAAAGCTGTGACATGTCTGCGTAATAAATTTAGCTACTTAACCATAATGTAATGCATGTTTTTTATTATTATTTATGAATTTTTTTTTGTTTAAATTGCGTTTTCCAATTAGGGCAATTATCTGAGAAAGTGTGGTTCATTGGGTAAATGTGGTTAAAACTCCAAAATTACTTATTTTTTTAACAATTTTTTTAATCATTATATTTGTAGGAAATTTTGTTTCATTTATTTTATTATTTATTTTATTTATTTATTAATTTCAGATAAAAAAAAACAAAAAACTATTTACAAAACCACATAATAAAATAAAACAATACATGAAATGAAAAGTAGCAGAAGAAGAAAAAAATCTTATATCTGCCCCTTCTTTAAACAAAATCAATTCAAACAATCAATTCAAACAACAATCATCTATAAATAATATAACAAAAATAAGTAACACAATTTACCTTATAGTAACTTGGATATAAACCAATTTATATTTTTTCCCCATAATTTTAGTTTGAACCATTTTCTTAAACAAAGGCATTGACTTTGCAATTTTAATATCATTTTCCAAACTGTTCCACAGACCTATTCCCTGGATTAAAGTAGACCTATTCTTTAAACTAGTTCTATGCTGTGGCATTACAAAAATATATTTTTCCCTTAAGATTATAAGTACTTTTCCTTTTTACAAAAAGCGTTTGAATGTTTGGGGGTAATGTGAAGTTCTGAGCTTTGTACAATACTGAAAGAATATTATAGTCAACCAAATCATAAAACTTCAGCAACTCCAAATTACAAAACAAAACAAAACATTTGATGGATGGCAGTAATGTTTTCTTGTAATAATTCTTATAGCTCTTTTCTGCAAAATAAAAATAGGCTTAGTTATAGTTTTACATGTCGTATCCCAAACATCTATACAATAAATTAAATGTGGGACTATAATTGTATTACAACAAATACAATGCCCTGTCATTTAATAAATCCCTAACTCTATAAAGCACTGCAAAGGACCTAAGATATTTTAGTTTTTACAAAATGTACGTGCTGTTTCCATGACAACCTAATTACACCCAAAAACTTCACCTCCCTTACCCTGCATATCTCAACATCATCAATTTTAAAAGGAACATCAACAGTTAACTTTTTCTTACTAAATATCATATAATTAGTTTTATCCAGGTTCAACGATAACTTATTTATTTTAAACCAAGATTGTATTTTAACAAACTCAATATTTATCAACTCAAACATCTGTTCCAAGTCTTTACCCAAACAAAAGAAAGTAGTATAATCAGCAAAAAGAATGCATTTGGACACCAGAGACCTCCATAATCATTTACAGTACATATAAAATAAAGAACTTAGGTACAAGTACAGAGCCTTGTGGCACTAGATAAAAACGTGCATAACGTGCATTAACAGATATTCTAAATTCTTTTTATTTTATTCAAAATGCTAAACTTGGTAAAACTTTGTCCTCTAGCTACACAGGAGAAATGTTAAATGTTTTATATTTAATGCTTTGTTTTTAAAGTAGATTTATTTGTTTTACTTCTAAGTCCTGCACCGTGCAGCAGTGGTTAGTGTTGCCTCACATCTAGAATATTCTGGATTAGACTCAGTTTGCCCTGGCCCTTTTATTTTCAGTTTGACTCCTCTCTCTGTGCAGGGGCATTGAGACATATTTTATGCTGACATCATTCACAATAATACAATGCTCATTCTTCATTTTCGTCTCCAAACTGAGACTGTGCTGACTAATACTTACATGGATAGATACCTCATTTAACCCCCACTTCAGAGGCTCTTTCCCTTTAAGGTCTCCAATACCTTCGACGTGGAGTTGTCCTAAATTACCTGATCAGACTTTGGACACCCAAGAGATAAACTTTGACTTTGGTTGTTCTTATAAAACTGATAAGTTCCACTTCTGTGAGAGATTTCTTTCACCGACTCTGACTTGAGCTGCTCGTTCTGCCAAATTAAAGTAACAGTGAATTAGAGGTCAACTCCTCCCCAACCCAATTAAAGCCTTTAATACAACCGAGAGGAGCCGTCCATCAGACCAGCATCTCTTGTGAGCTCAAACTGCTGCAGAGAACATGAGGACACTCCAGCAGAAGATCATCATCCTCTCTGTCCTTTTGTCCCTTTTATGTCTCTCTCAGGTGAGTTTTCTGTCAAAGTGTGTACAAAATGTGTTATATCCTTTTGAGCTGATAGTATCGTAGTTTTTTATTTATTTTACGTGACCTAAAAATAGCTTCTGATGTTTGTCTCCACAGATCAACGCACTCCCGGTTCCTGATGACTGGGACAGATTGATCCAGAGAACCAAACGGTCACTTCTGTGGCGCTGGAACAGTCTGAAGCCTGTCGGAGCCAGCTGCAGAGATCACTTGGAGTGTGGCACAAACTACTGCAGGTAAAGCTGAGCTTCGTGAATGAAAGAGCCTTTGAAACTGGAAAGGTTATGAACAGTTAATATCTCACCTGTTGCAGATAGCTCAGTTCGAATAAACGAGAGTTGAATCTGACGGGATTGACGAGCTGGCAACTAGTCCAAGTGAGACCAGAGCCAAGTGTTTTGCACTATATAGTTATTTTTTGCAAATATTGGGATTTTCTTGCCATAAGTGCCACAAGTTGCTTATAAAAAAGCTACAGCTAACTGCTGTTGCTACTACTTTTGTTTGCAAAACTCTACCTGTCTTTGTCAACACCTGCGTAATGCAAAACTGTTAGCAAAGTAAAGTTTTTTTTAAAACTATTTACATGAAACATCATGAAAATGTAAGAGATCGAAGCTGTTTTTAACTAAGTTTGGTCTTGGCCCGCTCAGATTAGCTGTTATCCTGTTAGTATAAGCAGAATCAAACTATTTCTCCAAGCTGAGGTTGTGCAAAAAAAACTTATCTACAACAGGTAAAATATTTACTGTTCTTAACTTTGCCACAAAACCCCACTCCAAAGTGTTCACATTTTCCGTTAAGGGCAGTTATTAGAGATAAATGTGTGAAAATAAAAGCAGATGTTGAATTTCTTTACAATATTTCTGTATGTGTAGTTTTCATGTTTATAAACCGTAATATTTACGTGCTGTTTTTATCTCGAGTTGTTTTTTTAATTTATTTTTGCTTATTGTTGATGTCAGATGCAAAGAGCTGCAATAAATGAGCTCCTTATCTTTTACAGGAGAAACATTTGTTCATTCTGAGACTTCTGCAGAAGAAAAGACACAAACACATTTCTATCAGGCTGATACAACAAAAGTA
>JBBPBX010008716.1:0-17272 GCA_038048925.1 Garcialebias charrua
TGTTGTACCAACCAGGCGACGCCGCCATGGCGACAGCCTACACTACACAACAATACATGAAAGATTTGAATGTACACCTCAGAAACACTTTTGCTTTCGCCCAGAAAAACCTGGAAAAATCCGCTGAAGGACGTAAGGCGTACTACGACCAGAAGGCCTCTCACAATGAACTCCAAGTGGGAGACAGAGTCTGGTACTATACGTTCGCCCCAGCAACCGGGAAAGGAGGGTCCGAGACCGGAACTCTCGCCCGCAAACTAATGCCCAGGTGGACTGGACCTCATCTGATAACAGACAAAGTGTCCTCAGTCGTCTACGAAATCAAAATCAGCAAAGGCCGCAAAGAGCCAATTGCTAAATGGGTACATCGAAATCAGATCAAACCTTACAAGGCGTTCAATGAATCCACAAAAGACAAAGATCTCACAAACACACCGACTTCATGGGATAATAAGGTCGTCCAAACACAAGTTAGTAAATAAACTAATCAGGTTTAAACTACCATATTTCCCACCCTATAAGTCGCATTGTCCAATTTGAACTTAGAAACGCTAAGCCTAAAACCCACAACAAAAAACTAACCTTAACAACCGTTTAAATCCACGAGATTTAATTTGACCTCGGTCATAAAGTTGAGACCTGTTTTTCTTGTGTGTGTCCCAGAGTCTGGAGGAAGAGAGGAGAGGATCAGAATCCACGTTGCTTGAGGTCCAGTGTCAAGTTTCCACAGTTGGTGATAGTTTGGGCCATGTCATCTGCTGGTGTTGGTCCACTGTGTTTTCTGAGGTTCAAGGTCAACGCAGCATCTACCAGGAAGTTTTAGAGACTTCCTGCTTCCTGCTGCTGACCAACTTTATGGAGATGCAGATTCCATTTTCCAACAGGACTTGGCACCTGCACACAGTGCCAAAGATACTAGTACCTGGTTTAAAGGTCCACTGACGTGATTTTTTTACTATTCATAAAATTGCTCAAAATATATATATTTTATCATTTAAATATGTTCGTTTTTGCAAACAAAATGATAAATCACTTTAATTTTGCTTTAAAAGTGATTTTGAACTTCAAGCCGTGTTTAATCATGGGAAATCCGATTACACACGAACGCACCATCTGTGACGTAGTGAGAGGCAGAGGGCTCTGGTCTCTTTAATAGCGGACAATTTAAAACCCGACGAATTTATCAATCTATGTGAAGATTTGAGCTATTTGTCTTCATTTTGGGAAGCAGAAAATAGTTTGGGTGATGGAACAAGAAACAACAGGATCTGTATCAAGACTTACCTTCATGTGGAGCTGCTCACACCCGCGCACCGTGACAAGCCCAGAGCTCTGCCTCTCACTACGTCACAGATGGTGCGTTCACGTGTAATCGGATTTCCCATGATTAAACACGGCTTGAAGTTCAAAATCACTTTTAAAGCAAAATTAAAGTGATTTATCATTTTGTTTGCAAAAACAAACATATTTAAATGATAAAATATATATATTTTGAGCAATTTTATGAAAATTAAAAAATCATGTCAGTGGGGCTTTAAGGACCATGGTATCCCTGTTCTTAACTGGCCAGCAAACTCACCTGACCTTAACCCCATAGAAAATCTATAGAGTGTTGTGAAGAGGAAGATGTGATACACCAGAGCCAACAACTCAGAAGAGCTGAAGGCCACTATCAGAGCTACCTGGGCTCTCAGAACACCTGAGCAGTGCCACAGACTGATGGACTCCATGCTTCGCTGCATTGCTGCAGTAATCCAGGCAAAAGGAGCAACAACTAAGTATTGATGCTGTACATGCTCATACTTTACATTTTCATACTTTTCATGGTCATACTTTTCAGTTGGCCAACATTTCTAAAAATCCTTTTTTTGATTGATCTTAAGTAATATTGTAATTTTCTGAGATACTGAATTTGGGGTTTTCATTAGTTGTCATAGTCAGGTTATAGTCAACATTAAAAGAAATAAACATTTGAAATATATCAGTCTGTGTGTAATGAATGAATATAATATACAAGTTTCACTTTTTGAATGGAATTACAGAAATAAATAAACTTTTTCACGATATTCTAATTTTATGACCAGCACCTGTATAATTCTTGCGTTTTCTCAACGTTCCACCTGGAGTTCATGTTGATGAAATTAGTATCTTACTGGGCTGCAACTGTTCACGAGGGACACTTTAAAGTGTGAACCTGAATGTTTGGGTCTAAACGCTACGCTGATGATCAACAATAATTATTCAAAACTGATCTATATCGATCTGCCTTCATTTCAAAAGTGGACTCCAGTTGGTTAAATCGTGAACAATGGGAGGCAGCTGCCATGATGGGAAGAATGTGAGCGGAGATGAGCTCTGACCTTATCTGAAAGATGAGACACAATTTACGAGTACTGCATGCAGCACAATATACACCTGTTGACAAACTACAGTATTCTATAATAATCTGTAGCAATGGCCTGACAAGCATAAACCTTGTATAACATCTGACCTTGATTTGTGACCTTGACCTTGAAGCTGGGCTGATGATTATGTGACATGCTGTGTAGTGGGGCTACAACTAGTATCAAGTTTTGTTAAATTATCTTGACAAGATCAGAAATATAGTAGGTATTCTGTTGGCGAAGAGGTTAGAGAAGCGAACCTGTGATCGGAAGGTTGCCGGTTCAAACTCCCCCTGCTGACCATAACATCAAAATGAGGTTGTGAATCTGCCATCATCATTTGTTCCACTCTGGGCCCTTGAGCAAGGCCCTTAACCCCTAAGCTGCTCCCCAAGGCACCCCAGATGGCAGCCCCCTGCACCACACATGTAGGCTGTGGTAGCTCGGCAGTCTGCAGTTGCGTTAGGAAGGGTGTCCATTAAAAAAAAGACCTTTCTCTATCTTTGTCCTTGATCTGTGACTTTGACCTTAGAGCTCAGATCATGAAAAGGGTACATGACACTGTGTTAGTGATGACGCGTATGTGTATGAGGTTGAGGTTTTGTTAAATAATCTGGACGGGTTCTGAAGTTATGTACGGTGGCCCCAAGGTGTAAATGAACTTGTTTTTTTCTACTTCCGCTTTGGCTTAATGTAATTTTGTTTTTTCAAATGTAATTCCATTTTTTCAAATGTTGTTGTGTTTTTGTTGTTGTGTTTTTCCAAATGTAATTCTGTTTTTTTAAATGTTGTTCATTACACCTTGGGGCCACCGTAGTTATGGGCAAGACAAGAGAAAGTTTACAGACGTACTGACGGTTGGCTGCAGACTACATCTGTCAGGTTCCTCTGGTGTTAGACCCACGTGCAGGAAAGTGAACGAGGCAGGAGTTTAAAATAATAATTATTTATTTTAAACAAAAATGCTGTCAGGGCAGCCAAAAACTCACTCTGGTAAACTGGAGCAGAAACAGAGAAGGACATCAGAGTGGAGAGGTGAGGCCTGAGTTGTCTGTGTGAACAGAACAATGACCGGACACAAAGTGGAGGAGATGAAGGCTTTTTATAAGGCAGAAAGAGAGTGAGTAATGAGTTCAGCTTGGCAGGTGGCTGATGAGACAGGTGTGAATGATTAAGGCTACAGGCTTGAGCACAGAGAGACAGACTGAAAAGTGAGTGGGAAAATGACAGAGACTGAATGAGATAAACAGGAATCAAAGCTCAGAATGACAAAATGAAGACAGGAGGAAAACACAAATAAACATAAAGAAACAGACAGGGACAGAGCCTGACATAACCCCCCCTCAAGGGTGGCACCTGACACCCCTAAGACGGACCCCACAAGAACAAGGGCGGGCGGAGGGAGGCAACAGGCAGGACGGCGGGCCAACATCAGCCAGATCCGGGGGGCGCCCAGGAGGTCGCCCATCACCATCAGCCAGATCCGGGGGGCGCCCAGGAGGTCGCCCATCACCAACAGCCAGATCCGGGGGGCGCCCAGGAAGCCGCCCATCACCACAGTCGTCGGCCGGAACACCGTCGTCGGCCGGAACACCGTCGTCGGCCGGAACACCGTCGTCAGAGCCCTCTGAGACGTTGTCAGGCGAGGAGACGTCGTCAGAGCCCTCTGAGACGTTGTCGGGCGAGGAGACGTCGTCAGAGCCCTCTGAGACGTTGTCGGGCGAGGAGACGTCGTCAGAGCCCTCTGAGACGTTGTCGGGCGAGGAGACCACCGTCGAGGCTGCAGGCGAGGAGACCACCGTCGAGACTGCAGGCGGTGAGACCACAGTGGTTGGCACCAAGGGCAGGGCAATAGTTTGCAGGAGACGAGAGTGTGACCTTTCTCTCTCGGTCCAGGCTTCAGCAAACAGTCCAAACAGCCATGGGTCATCACCTACTATCTCCAACCGGGTAAACACCTGTATAAAGTCATCACTGGCCACCAACCTCTCCTGTAGATCATAGGAAGTGGCCACAGTGTCAATATATTTACGGGTTACCCGGTGGAGTTGGTCCCATTCTGAGCAGCGCTCGGTACTGTTCACAAAACCTGCTGGGTCTGGGTCTGGTCCGGTCATTCTGTCAGGTTCCTCTGGTGTTAGACCCACGTGCAGGAAAGTGAACGAGGCAGGAGTTTAAAATAATAATTATTTATTTTAAACAAAAATGCTGTCAGGGCAGCCAAAAACTCACTCTGGTAAACTGGAGCAGAAACAGAGAAGGACATCAGAGTGGAGAGGTGAGGCCTGAGTTGTCTGTGTGAACAGAACAATGACCGGACACAAAGTGGAGGAGATGAAGGCTTTTTATAAGGCAGAAAGAGAGTGAGTAATGAGTTCAGCTTGGCAGGTGGCTGATGAGACAGGTGTGAATGATTAAGGCTACAGGCTTGAGCACAGAGAGACAGACTGAAAAGTGAGTGGGAAAATGACAGAGACTGAATGAGATAAACAGGAATCAAAGCTCAGAATGACAAAATGAAGACAGGAGGAAAACACAAATAAACATAAAGAAACAGACAGGGACAGAGCCTGACAACATCACAACACGTCCGCCTTTCGTTGGGTATAAAATAATAGAAAACGAACGGCCAAGTGCTGCCACGTAGCTCACTGGCTGCCAAAGTAGGGGCCAAGATGGTAGAGGTAGGGCAGCTGACTTGGGATCAGAAAAGCGCAGGTTCAACTCCCTGCCATGCCCACATGTCATGGTGTCTCTGAGTAAGACACCTAATCTCCAACTGCTCCCCAGGCATTTGCTGCCTACTGCTCCACCCGGGTGTATCTCACGTGTGATGGGTTAATGATGTCATCGTTGTATGGGAACATGATAAAACATGCAGCACTTATTCAGTGAGACAATTAGAAAAATTTGCATATTTTCTTGAAAATTTTTCTCCAATTTGGAGTCGCCAAGACGTCGAGCTGCAGCTCAGTGAAATACGTTTACACCTGGTCCCACGGTTGTTTTAAAGACTTCTTAAAGTGTGTGTGACATGATTTTTGAACTTTGCATAAATTGGCACAACATATATACAGGGAGTCCTCGACTTACGAACGAGTTCCGGACGTAAGGACCGTTCGTAACCAGATTTTGCCGTAAGTCGGAACTCAGAACACGTGGCATTCGTACGCTGCGCCGCACACCCGTTTATCGACATGAGAATCGACATGAGACTGGACAAGCGTACATACTGGTCCATAAACATGCACAGAACTTTATATACAAACAGTTAGCTAACACATTAACCACATTACACCACACATTCATCTATAAACACAGCATGTACCGGTACTAGCGTTCAGAGCGCGTTCGTAAGTCCGGGTTGTCGTAAGTCGAGGGCGACGTAAGTCGAGGACTCCCTGTATCTTGTATCATTCAACTATGTTCGTTGTTGCAAACAAAATGATAAATTAATGAAAATTCGTTACAAAGTGAGTTTAAAATTTCCACAGCTGTTGATCAAAAACAACATTGTGTAAGTTTGTTTGTCGATTTAAAAAAAGCTTTCGACACAGTTGATCACACCATTCTGCTTGAGAAGTTGAACAAATATGGTATTGGAGGACAGGCTTTGCAGTGGGTGTCCAGCTACTTGGAAAACAGAAGGCAGTTTGTACAAATAGACAATACACGATCAAACCTTTGCAAAATTACTTGTGGAGTCCCACAAGGCTCAATAATTGGACCTAAGCTTTTTATTTTGTATATAAATGATCTGGTGAAGGTGTCTGCATATCTGCGGTGTGTTCTTTTTGCTGATGATACCACCTTCTTTTGTTTTGGTAGTGATTTGAAGCAAATGATTGACTTGCTAAAAAATGAGATTGTTAAATTACAAACTTGGTTTGGATTAAACAAGTTATCATTAAACTTAGACAAAACTAATTATATGTTATTTAGTAATAAAAAAACTGATAATTTTTCTATCACAATTGATGGTGTCGAGCTACGTAGAGTACATGAGGTGAAATTCTTGGGTGTAATTATTGATGACAAGATGTCATGGAAACAGCATATAAATTCTGTTAAAATTAAGTTATCTAAATCTATTGCTGTGTTGTATAAACTAAAAGACTTGTTGAATGATAGGGCTCTTTATTTACTGTATAATTCAATCTTTGTTCCACATTTAATTTACTGTCTGGAGGTTTGGGGGAAAGCTTGTAAAACTATAATAAACTCTATTTTTATTTTACAGAAGAGAGAATTATTTCTAGAAAACCTTATTGTCATCCCTCAAATATATTATTTAAACAACTAAAAGTACTGAAGTTTTATGATTTGGTGGACTATAATATTTTAATATGTACTGTATAGGGCTCATAAGAATATGCTACCCTCAAATATTCAAATGTGTTTCATTAAGAGAGAAAGCTGTTACAGTTTAAAGGGAACTGAAATTTTTATAAAGCCAAGGTATAGGACCAGTTTAAAGGGACGGTTTATTTCAAATATGGGAATCGAATTATGGAATGTTTTGGAAATTGATGCTAAAGATGTTGACTCTATGATTAAATTTAAAAAAATTATTAAATCTAAATTGTTCACAAAATACTAAAGATGGATGAACAAAATACTAAAGTTTTAGTTAAGCGTCTAACATACTAATTATTGTTGATTGTGAAAATTACTCTTTTCAACTGTTATTTCTATAATGATTATGTTTTGAATTGATTGTTTGAAATTGTTTTGTTTTTGAAAAAAAGGGGCAGACATAATAAGAATTCTTCTTCTTTCTGCCACCTTTCATTTTATGTATTCTTTTTTCACATATTTATGAAATGTTTTTTTCTTTTTTATGTTTCAATGTAAAATGAATAAATTTAATTAAAAAAAAAAAAAAAAAAAAATTTGCGCTGTGTTTCTTCACGGGACATCCGGGTACTTCCGCATGCCCCGTCTGTGACGTAGGTGCAGGAATGTCAGTCAGAGCGTCTGCTATGAATAAAGCTGCACCCCTCGGACCCCCCCTCGCTTCTGAACGGTAAGGCTGAAATAAATACGGCTGCAGACCTAAATTAGAACCTGCTGTTTCTTGCTCATAACCCGAAATAACTTTGGCTTCCCAAACTGAAGACAAATCGCTCCAATCTAAACTTAGATTGCTAAATTCGTCGGTTTATATATTGTCCGCCATTGTTAAGTACAAGGGGCGTTCTATGAGACATTCCTGTTCGTACGTCACAGACGTAGCATGCGAGAGTACCCGGATGTCCCATGAAGAAACACTGCGCAAATTTTAAACTCACTTTGAAATGAATTTTCATTAATTTATCATTTTGTTTGCAACAACGAACATAGTTGAATGATAAATGATACAGGTAGTCCCCGACTTACGAGCGAGTTCCGTTACGAGTTGCTCGTAACATGGAAATCTCATAATTCGGAACGGCCGCCACGTGTCTCGTAAGTCCGGAATTTCGCTCGTAAGTTGGAACGGTTTTGCTAGCGCGACTACAAACACTCGTTTTTCATCGAAAAACTGCTTACGAGTGCATAAAAATGATCGGAAACGTGTGTCCACATGTTTAGCTAACGAACTGTGGTGAAAAAACACAGAAAAACTTGGTATTTTTTGCGTTTTTTCCAAAAATTCGCCAGCTCGTAAGTCCGGAACCTCGTAGGTCAGAGCGCTCGTAAGTCGGGGACTACCTGTATATATGTTGTGTCATTTTATGCAAAGTTCAAAAATGATGTCACACACACTTTAAGGCTTCAAGAAAATGTTATAAAATGAAAATCTTCTGTAAATTTAGAAAAGCCAGGTCTGCTCATCCCGACGGGACGGTTCCACGAGCCACATGCTCATCATCCGAGGGAGGAGAACTACAAAAACACTTTGCATTCAAACATCTGAAACTAGATTAGTTGTTTGAAAACACGTTTGTGACCTTTTAGTTATTAAGTCAGTTTACAGTTAAAATATTAACGTTTTTATATCCTTTGAAAAAAATACAGAAGATAATTTTGATGTAAAGTCTAAGCTTTGGGGCAGCAGAAGTTTATAAAAATTGATATTTGTGTCTAAAAAGCAGAACATGTCAGTCACCACTGACTTTCTAAACTGGCTGAGGATCATCTCATTGCAAACAGAATTACTGCTTGGTTTTTCTACATTCAACCAGTTTTAGGATCTGCCTGGCATAATGACAGTTTGAGGAGTTAAAAATAATTACAGATTTTACACATTCTCAGAATCTCAGATTTTTTTTTACCGTTGTGTCCTGTGACAGAGTACGTCTGTCCCTGACAACCACCACCGACGAGGTTCAGCCCGGTCCCGACGAAGCCAAAGCCCTCAGCAGAGTCCACAATGTGAGCTGCTGACTGCTGGTCCAGTCCTTGTTCCGTCTGACCCGGGTCCGAGCCAGGAGCGTAGCTGGAAGTCACAGATCCGTAAGGCGTCACGGAGCAGTCTGAGTCGCAGGAGGTCTGATGGATCGCTGGTGGATGATGGTTGTAGAAGACATCTTTAGTCAGGGGCTGGTCGCTGATGGAGGGATACCAGAGGAGGTGGCAGCCCAGAGGGGAAGCTTGAGACTGAACGGGAGTCAGACACTCACTCTGGGCCTGAGGTCTGAAACATTACATAGAATATGAAAATCTAATTCAATCAAATGATCCTTTACCACAAGTAAACTGGTTATTGCACGTGTGTTAACTGTTAGCGTGTTGTAATAAAATTATTAAATCTATTTGCTTTGAAGAGGCGTAACGTTACTTTAGCCCTTTTAGCTTAGACGTTGAGTCATTTTTGATGTATGGGGAAAAGCATGTAAAACCATTGCTAAGCCTATCTTTATTCTACAGAAAAGAGCTATAAGGATTATTACAAGAAAGTATTACAGTCATCCTTCAAGTATATTGTTTCATCAATTGAAACTATTGACGTTTTACGATTTGGTGGACTATAATATTCTTTTAGTAATGTATAAAGCTCAGAATTATACTACCTCCAAACATTCAAACGCTTTTTGTCAGAAGGAAAAGTTGTTATAATTTAAAGGGAACAGACATTTTTGTAAAACCTAAGTACAGAACCAGTTTAAAGAGTCGGTCTACATCAATACAGGGGATAAGTTTGTGGAATAATTTGGAAAACGATAAAAAAAAGTAGAGTCTATTTCTATATTTAAAAAAATGATTAAGATTAAATTGTTGAAAAGATATATTTAAATTTTAGTTAATTTTGAAATGTACTAGAAATGTAAACGTGGGATGAGTTCTTTATTTCGTTATACTATTTATAGATGATCATTGTTTTGAATTGATTATTTGAACTGATTTTTTTTACAAAGGAGTAGATATGATAAGATTTTTTTCTTATTCTGGTTCCTTTCATTTTGTTTTTGTTATTTTCTTTCTTGTTTTTCACTATTGTGAATTGTAATTTCAACTTCTTGCTTCAAATCTGAAATGACTAAATAAAATAAAATGTGTTTTTTTAAACGTAAAGTAACTATGTAACATATAAAACTGAAACAGCTCGGGTTATGAATTATCTGACCTGAGAGCAGCCTGACCATTCGGAGCAGAGGAGCCGCTAACTGGAGGAAAATAACCGGTGCTGGTCTGAGGTGAGCAGTGGTACAGGGTCTCCTGGTACGAGGGGCAGGGGGCGTGCTGGGTCATCACACTGAGAGACGAGAGGCAGGAGGATGAGGAGAAGGAGCAGGAAGTCAGGGGCCTCCCCGCCGTGGGCCCCTGGTTGATGACGGAGCCTCGGTGCACCAACGCAGCTGGAGAGACGGGAGGCGTCATGAGGGGGACGCTGACCTGAGAGAAGTCCATCGGACCACCTGAGAGGGAGAAGACAGGAAACAGCTGAGCAGGGCCGGCCCAAGGCATAAGCAAACTAAGCGGCTGCTTAGGGTCCCGGGGCCACTAGTGGGCCCCCTAAGTGCAACAGATTATTTATTTTTTTTGTAATGATTTCCATGTGATTCTATTTAATCTTTTGAGTTCAGCTTTTGCAAATCGTTACATACATTTGCATAGTTTTAAGAACTAATTGTTCAACATTAAATTTCTTTGTTTAAACCATTTTACGCGGTTTCATTGTTCATTCACATTATTTAAGTATTTCCTTGATATTTTTATTTTCTTTTGTCTGTTTTTGCGCAATTTAATTAATTTTTATGCATCCAAGTTATTTTATCTGTTGTTTGTTGTTGATCTCCAAATTATTTTGAACATTACTGTTGCAGTTCTTTGGAACCAATGTTAATAAACCAGATGACATTTTTGCAGTAAAATACATTGTATTCTGGTGTTTTTCTTTTTTTCTTTAGTTACGTTTAGTTACTTTTAGTACCAAAATACACCTAGGATAATGTAACCAGGGCTGTCAGAGTTGCAATAGGTTTATGTTAGGTCAGTGAATGATCTGATCATCTGACTGTTATAGAGGGCCCCAAACCAAATTTTGCTTAGGGCCCCATGGAGGCTTGGGCCTTCCGAGAACAAAGTTGTACGAGACTTTTTTTTTTTTTACAGCTCTCTTTTATTTATCTTTTCCCACGAGTTGGATCCATGACGCAAACTGTCCATCAATCCAGTAGGCGTGTCAGCAAATTACCAATCCGAAGCTAAATGTGTCGTAATATTATCCTAACTCCAACACGATAAAGTAGATTTACTGCATTATAACTGTGTTAAAATAAAAAATGTTGAGCATCTTGTTAAGTTATACTTTGGTATTCGTTTTACAAATAAGGAGATGGTTGATCTGTTAGCACATCAGCATCAGATTATTATCAACATCAGGACTTTGAACCTGCTCACAATCAGGTGGTACGCTCTGGTGGGCTGCAGCAGGGAAAAATAAATAAATAAATGAGAGCTGCACAAAAAAAAGGTTTCTATCGAATTTATTCTCATAATATTAAAACTTTATTCAACTTTATTCACATAATTTTATGTTTGTTTGTTTTTTTAAATCTTAGCGTGGCCCAAAAGCTCCGTCGTAGCTTTTACACCAACTTCCTGGACAATCAATTTTATTTTCTGAGGAATATTTTCTATGTTAAAGGTTCAGTCTGCAGTTTCTGTAGAACTGCAGCACTTAGAAATATTTTCAACAGGCAAAGCATTCTGATCCCTCCCCCTCAGAGCCATATGTGGCTCTGCCCCCTTGTGGTCTGTTGAATTTCAAATTCAAGCTCTGTTTTTATTGGCTGATTCAAATTCAAGCTCTGTTTTTATTGGCTGGTTACAAACTCTGTTTTTATTGGCTGGAAAATGGCGGGTCACCTTTTCTTTTTAGAAATGCTTATTTACCACCTGGAGAAGCAAGGGGACAATATATATATATTTTTTTTTTCAGAGATTACCTGGCTAACATCAGTCTGTCAGGAGGTAGTGACAGAGTGAAGAAATATGTTCATAAAAAAAGCTACATACTGAAGCTTTAACTCACGTACAGCTGACCTGTGAATTGTTCAGAAATAAAAACCCAGAAACTCAAAATAATGTGTCGTCGACACATAACAGACAATTTAACATAAAAAATAATTTTAAACTGAATCTTTAATTAAATTGAAACAAACGTTTGGCCTCAACTTGTCCTGGGATCCAGTTGCTGACACTTTAATTTTTAGAACACAGATTTAGTCGCCATATTGGCTTTTTAATCTAAAATGACCCAACAGTTTATTTCTTCACATCTGTTGGTCAATCTGTTCCCCCAGCTCCGCCTGAGGATTTGAAACAAACAAAAACAAAACAAAATTTAAAAAAAGTTTTTTATTTTATTTTCAGGGGTGTCAAACTCATTTATAAAAGTGAGCCAAAATTAAAAACTGTTCAGACCACGGGTAAATTTCTGTCGACATCTGCATCGGTCTCTGTTGCTCTTCATTAAAAACCACCGCTGACTGTAGTGACTGAACATTTCAAGTTGTCATAAAAAGTCTGCACTAAATGGAGTATTTATCAGTTTTTTAAAGCAAAATGAAAAGCAATAAAAACATTCCACATTTAGAATATCTTGGCAGGGGCAGATAAAGTGTTAACGAGCACCAGATTTGGCCCGCGGGCCTTCAGTTTGACACGTGATTTACCTGAAGCTGTAAACCCCGGAGCGTCGTTCTCCTGGTAGAGAATTGTTTTTGATTCCAGGCTCTGCTGCTGATTGGTGGACAGCTGAATGTAGGCGTGCTCTCCCAGAGCCTCGTTCTTCACCGATTGGTCGGAGGAAACGGACACTTTGTTCCGATTGGCTAGAAAGCAGGAACTGGGTGAGGCCATGAATGCTGCCTTACTGGCATCTGATGGGAACATGATCCAACAAAAAACATCTGTTTACGCTTCATACATGCTTCTCTGTGAAAACGGTTGATGTTATTTACCGTATTTTCCGGCCTATAAGTCACACCTTTTTGCCTGATTTGCATGCCCTGCGACTTATAGGGCAAAGCGACATATTTAGGGATTTTTCCCATATTTTTAGACCAATTTTTGGCTGAAATATGACCGCTTCCATTCATTCTGATGAAAAAAATGGAGCAGTACCACTTTCGGCCGCTAGGGTCCACCGACCGTTCCCAGCTCATGTGTCCGATGGCAGCCTCCTCTGGTCGGACTCACTCTGTCGCAGCACGGCCTCCTGCTCTCTGGAGGTATGAACTACTGTTACCTCAGTGTTTGTTAGCAAAATAGCTTAAGAACCACAGGACAGATTTTGATGAAACTCACAGAAAGTAAACACTGGATGGATATTTACAACAAGTTATCTTTAGGAGATGTTTGAGCGAAAATTCAATTTATTTATCATTTATTTTCGCAGCGTGCACGACCATTTGGAAGACCGTCAAAAAGCGAAACAATTTAAATCCAGCTGATTTGAACATTACGTTAATTTTTAAAGGAAAAGTTAAGCTCAGAAACACTTTTGCTATAATGTCAGCAAACATAGCAGTATATCCGATAATTCTCAATCAGGTCATCTGGATAGTTTCTTTTAAACTTATTGAGCATGAACTTTCATACCAGTATATATTTTTATAAGGTGTATATCCTGTTAAATTTAAAAGAAATGCAGCGTTCCCACCCGTGCGGGTGCACATAGCGCAACTAATTTTTAAGTCCAGCTGATCGTGCATTTATTAAGGAAAAGTTAAGCTCAGAAACACGTTTGCTATAATGTCAGCAAACATGTATATTTTTATAAAGTGTATATCTTGTTAAATTTTAAATAAATGAAGCGTATCAGCTGGCTGAGCGTGGACTCTTCGCAGTATTGACGTAGCAAAACTATTTTTTTAAATTCAACTGATTTGACCGGTACGTGCATTTAATAAGGAAAAGTTCAGCTCAGACACATCTTTGCTATAATTTTCAGCAAACAAATAATTGTTTTTAAGTGTTAATCTTGTTAAAGTCCTACTGTGCACGCTCCTGTGGCCATTTCCGGGTTGTCACCGCTGATGCGTAACATACGCGACGCGTCAGCGGTGACGCATAATAGATGCGACTTATAGGGCGAAGCGACATATTTATGGATTTTTCCACTTTATTGGACATAATTGGACTGATGCGACTTATAGGGCGGAAAATACGGTAATTATTATTGGGAGTTAAATGTAAACTGAAATACTCTGACATCTAATTATGTTTGTATTTAACGTGAAGTGTCACCGCAGTAAATCAACGGTTTACCTCTTCACAATATTCTCTTTTAGATTGTGTGAAAATTATCATTCATCACATCTGTCTGTCCAACATAAACATTTAAATAATTTAAACATTACTACCCACCTAAAAATCAGCAAAACAAACTTTCTAGAGCCATTTTATGCAAGTTACATTTTTATTTATTGTACCAGTAGGTCTGAAATGTGCATTCTTGTTGCTTTTTATTTATTATAACACCATACTGTATATGTTCTAAATCCACTCAGCATGGTTTTGATTTTAATGATAAACTGTAGTTGTATTTAACAACATTGAAATAGTTTAATAAACTTTTATAAAAGACTGTTAATAAAAATATGTAAGATGCTCAGCCCATATCTTTAAGTTAAGTCTGTAAATAAAACACAAACTTGTAATTCAGAGCTGATTCAAACATGGATTTGTGTTCTGCACATTTATAAACTTTTATCAGCCACCAATAACACAAATAATATATGACCAACATGCCCCCTCACTTGCTCAAAATTATAGTAAATGTGTGTCTCAGTCTAACTTTTACAGTACTTAATAAATGCACTTGGACAGCCAAATCATCTGTATTTCAAAAGCTGATTCACGGAAGGGGGCACACACAGAGGGACGAGTCACTGTCCATTTCTTCAAAATTTAACAAGATAAACACCTACAACATTTATTTTTTTGCTCAAAATTATAGTAGATGTTTGTCTCTGTTTAACTTTTGCTTAATGTATGCACGTTAACGGTCAAATCATCTGCATTTCAAAAGTATTCACTGCCTAGGTGTTCCAGGAGCATGCTGACAGGGAGGAAATCATGCTGCGCATTTCTCCAGAATTTAACAGGATAAGCACCTAAAACAATTATTTGTTTGTTCGACATTATAGCAAAGGTGTGTCTCAGTTGAACTTTTACTTAATAAGTGCACATCAGTTATCAAATTATTTGCATTTCACTGGGGTGGCGCAGCGAAATGAAGCTGATTCAATGGTTGTTCCAAGCGAGCAGAATGAAGGTGGCCACTTTTACCGATACCTACTGCATGACACACTACTCGGGTGCCATCTAGTGGCTGAAAATTGTAGTGTTCAATATTTTCAATGTCGGAATGAATGAAAACCATCATGTCTCAGCCAAAAACTGGTTCTTAAATATGGGAAAAGTCCATAAATACGTCGCTTCAGCATATAAGTCGCAGTGCTAGCACATTATGCAAAAAAAACTGCAACTAACAGGGCGAAAAATACAGTACTTACTTTTCACTGCATAGCCAAAAAAAGACAGAAGTGACTTAATTCTAGTTAACTTTTAGGACTTGGTGAGTGTTGTAATGTTTGGTACCTGAGTTTTTCATGTATTTGTCCAGCAGATTCTGCAGGTCCTGCTCCTTGTCGTTGTTGAACTGAGTTTCCAGAGCCAACAGGATGTACTCGTCCAACAGCATTCTGATCAGATGGAAGGAACCTGCGAACATCAGAGATGTTCAGAAGAGAGATCATCGTCCTCTGATGTGTCAAACTGCAAACACAAAGTCATGCTGAGCTGTTTGACCTTTAGGACCGAGTGGCTCTTTGTTTGACCTGCGGGACCGCGGGCTTGTGTTTGAGCTTCAGTAGGACCGGGAGGAAAGCGCAACCCACCAAATGGTCGATGTTTATTCACACACACGTCGCCTGTGTGTGTGTTGTTTGAACAGAGAGCGCACGAACCACAGATAAGATCCTGTGTAATCACAGCAAGTCTGGCCATCACGATTTATGATGTTATTGTAGCAATCTGCTTTGGGCTGGCTCGTCCCTCTGCATGTGTGGGATTTTTTAAAAACTCTACATGGATTTTTAAGACAAAAACAAATACACAAGCTGCAAAAACAAAATTAAAAACTATATTTGTCTAAATGAATAAATGTAGTGAGCATCCTTCAATGTATAACTGTTTTATAAATGTTTTATTAATGTTGTATACAGTGTTAAAAACTCATGTGTAACTTGTTTTTTATAAAGCATTAATAGATCCTTTACAAAAGTACCCTTATTATAAAGTGGGGCAGTTCTTGAAAAGGACATTTTTGTATTTAATTAATTTTAAGAGCAAACTATTTTAAATGACTGCAATATAATCTTTATTTTTTTAATCTGCCATTGCATTGTCTTCTGCTGCATCTTTGGCTTTTTCGTCTTCTTCTGGACGGCAAAAACGACCTAAAAATATAAAACCAGCTGATCATGTTTAAATGAGCAAATATTTGTAAATTGTGTTGGCAAAATAAGTCAGAGCGAGGAAAGGCTGCAGTGCAAAAAAAGTGAATATTGTTTTAAACAATACAATAATTGAGATTTTTACAATGCAGCTATGTTTATAAATCACTTTATAAACAACACTATGAGCCAAAGTGATGTAAACCAACAAAATAAAGATAAAAAAACATCAAAAATAATAAATAAAAAAATTACAATTTAAAATAAGAATTAAAAACTATGAAATCTAATTAAAACAATTAAAATTTTGTTTTAAACAATACAATAAAGGAGATTTTTACTATACAGCTATATTTATAAATCACTTTATAAACAACACTATGAGCCAAAGTGATGCAAACCAACAAAATAAAGATTAAAAACATCCAAATAAAAAACACAATAAAATTTAAAATAAGAAAAAAAACTATAAAATCTAATTAAAACAATAAAAAATGTTAAACTCCAAAAACAATAGGAACAACAAAGCCCACATCTTGAACTGAGTTAACTGCCAAACAGAAAATAAACGTGTTTTAAGTGAGGATTTTAAACAGGAAGTAAGTTGGCCTTCCTAATGTACGAAGAAAATTTACATAGAGTTCAAGAAGACACCTTATAGCAGTAACTAAGATAGTATTGTAAATATATTCTTCCTAATCTACACTCAAGTCAAAGTTATCTAACAAATATGCCTTCAGAAATACCGTAATCCTTTAAAATACATTCTTTATGAAATTGACTATTTTTCTCTGTACGCTGTAACATGGGGAAATCCCTTTCTATAAAGCCTGACATCAAAGTGGTTCCCCTTTGTAGATTTAGAGCTGAAATTCCTCATGACATCATTCCAGACTGGTAAAAATAAAGTTTTCAAACCGGCACTTTGATTAACAAAAACCAGCTTGTTGCCAAACCAGGTGATAAATCAACAAAATTAACAAAATCATTTTGAAA
>JBBPBX010008716.1:23661-61838 GCA_038048925.1 Garcialebias charrua
GGGTCGCGGGGGTAGCAGCCTAAGTAGGGAGGCCCAGACTTCCCTCTCCCCAGCCACTTGGAGCAGCTCCTCTGGGGAATCCCAAGGCGTTCCCAGGCCAGCCGAGAAACATAGTCCCTCCAGCGTGTCCTGGGTCTTCCTCTGGGTCTCCTCCCGGTGGGACATGCCCGGAACACCTCACCAGGGAGGCGTCCAGGAGGCATCCTAACCAGATGCCCGAGCCACCTCAACTGGCTCCTCTCGATGTGGAGAAGCAGCGGCTCTACTCCGAGTCCCTCCCGGATGACTGAGCTTCTCACCCTATCTCTAAGGGAGAGTCCAGACACCCTGCGGAGAAAACTCATTTCAGCCGCTTGTATCCGAGATCTCGTTCTTTCGGTCACAACCCAAAGCTCATGACCATAGATGAGGGTGGGAACGTAGATCGATCGGTAAATTGAGAGCTTTGCCTTTCGACTCAGCTCTCTCTTCACCACGACAGACCGGTACAGCGCCCGCTTCACTGCGGACGCTGCACCTATCCGCCTATCGATCTCACGCTCCAGTTTTCCCTCATTCGTGAACAAGACCCCGAGATACTTAAACTCCTCCACTTGGGGCAGGACCTCCTCCCCGACCCGGAGAGGGCATGCTACCCTTTTCCGGCTCAAGACCATGGCCTCGGATTTGGAGGAACTGATCCTCATCCCGGCCGCATCACACTCGGCTGCAAACCGCTCCAGCGAAAGCTGTAGATCACGAGCTGATGAAGCCAATAGGACCACATCATCTGCAAAAAACAGAGAAGCGATTCTAAGGCCACCAAAACGGATCCTCTCAACACCTTGGCTGCGCCTAGAAATTCTGTCCATAAAAGTTATGAACAGAATCGGTGACAAAGGGCAACCTTGGCGGAGTCCAACTCTCACCGGAAACGAGCCTGACTTACTGCCGGCAATGCGGACCAAGCTCTGACACCGGTCGTACAGGGACCTAACAGCCCTTATCAATGGGCCTGGTACCCCATACTCCCGGAGTACCCCCCACAGAACCCCCCGAGGGACGCGGTCGAATGCCTTCTCCAAGTCCACAAAGCACATGTAAACTGGTTGGGCAAACTCCCACGCACCCTCCAGGACCCTGCTGAGGGTGTAGAGCTGGTCTAGTGTTCCACGACCAGGACGAAAACCACACTGCTCCTCCTGAATCCGAGGTTCGACTATCCGACTGACCCTCCTCTCCGGCATCCTAGACTGGACTAGTGCAGCTCTTTCTATGTTGGCCTGTCTGGTCCGTCGCCTGCGTTTAGTCCAGAATGCTGCTGCACGTGATTTAACGGCTACAGCCACTTTGCTCTGGTTTTCACAGATTTACACTGGTTTAGATTTTAAGGTGCTTTTAACTGAACGTCTAGATCTTTAAGAGCCTAGCAGAGCACTGGGATCCTCTCTGTGCAGCTGAGGGCTAAATGGAAGCACAGAGGGGATCGGGCCCCCAGACTCTGGGACAACCTGCCTCATAAGATCTGTACAGCAGAATTTACAGCCATTTACCGTATTTTTCGCTGTATAAGCCGCACATTTTTGCATAAATTCACAAGTCCGGTGACTTATACATTGAAGCGACTAATATACCTTTTTCTCATATGTATAAACCAATTTTTGGCTGAGATCTGATGATTTCATTCATTCTGACATGGAAAATATTGAACACTACTATTTTCAGCCACTAGAGGGAACTCGAGTAACATGACAAGCCAAGTGTATCATTAATAAGTAAAAGTGGATTAGTGAGACACTCAGCTTGCCATACTGAGCCACCTTCGTCTCGCTCAGAAACGCCTGGAGCAAACGTCAAATCAGCTGCATTTCGCCGCCCAGATGAAACTTGGGTAAAGTTGGGTATTAAGGTAAAGTTCAACTGAGACACACCTTTACTATAATGTCGAGCAAACAAATTATCGTTTTTAAGTGTTAATTTGTTAAATTCTTGTTAAAGTCCTCACGTGCACACTCCCGCATCTGCCATTTGGCAGCCAATTGATTTTTGGCACAACCCATGTTTCTGGATGGTCAGCGGTGACACATAATAGATGCGACTAATAGGCGAAGTGACTTATTAATTTTTTTTTCCACTTTATTAGACATATTTGGACTGATGAGACGTATACGGTAGAAAGTACGGTAAATCCCCAACTGAAAACAACAGTTTTTTTACTTTGGCTTTTTATTCAAGTTCAGGTCAAGTTCCATTTAGATTTCTGAGGTTGTGGTGTTTCCGTGTTTTAGTTTGTTTCAAACTATTTTGTTGTAATTGCTTTTGACGTTTGATTATTATTTTTATTTATTTTATTGAAGGTTGTTCCTGTTCGTTCTTAACCTCCTTGTGAAGGACCGTGGTCAACATTGTTGTTTTTAAATGTGATATATAAATACATTTTATTTACTCTCCAAAGCATGTGAAATATTTTAGTTCTGGCACCAAGAATGTTTCTGGAATACAAAACTAAAATAAATGTTGCTGGTGGGAGATGTATGACATGATGCAACTTTAATTTAATGAGGTGATGAACTGCCGTTTGTTCATTTATGCAGCTGCTTTTTTTTCTCCACATCAAAACTCGTGTTGCGTTTTAACAAATAGTAAATTAAGTATGAAGCAAACATTACGCTCTTTGAATTCTTGGATGTTGCTGAAGAGTAAAACTACCTCATTCTTCAACTTGCTTCCTGAAAACCTGAAATTGAAACAAAACAGATTCAAAGTAACAAAACAACAACAACAAAATGTTTTAAAGAGAAAACTGTCAGCACTTCAAAATGACAAATAACTAAGTATATTTTTGTCAAAAAAAAAAAATCTAATCATGTGCCTTTCACAAACTCGTGTAATATTTATTAAATATTTTGGAGGTCAGATTCACTTACCTGGTCAAACCTTTTCCAGAATACACAGAGTGGTAATAAGCGCTGCTCTCTTTGATGCCAATCCCATAGTAATGATATCTGTGAAAATGATGACATCACATAAATCTGAAATCGAAAACATGATGCTAAGTTGTTACGCTGTGTTTATTTTTTTTACTTGGAGTGTCCTCTGGTACCGAGTCTTCTTGTTGTGAGGAGAGGAAACTTCTGTCGGATCGTCTGAGGGAACACGTGTAAAGATTTGGTTAGAACTACGTTTTTATTCTTCTACATGACAGTAGAGCTGCAAACATCAAGTTATCAACATCACCTGCAACTTATCTAATTCATAAAATCTGTAAAAAGTAAAACCAACCCACTTTTCCAAATGTAGCAGCGCAGGCCGGCTCGAGCTTCTCTTTCCTGCAGAAGTCCAGATAGTGAGCGTAGAGGATGCACCGAGGCAAACACACCCCTTCACACACTATGTAGTTCTCCTCCAGCCTGTGGAGACACAGTCACTCGTGAGAGTGTTAAAACAACATGGAGGTACGCTGGAGGCTCGTCCTCCAAGTCCGAGGCCACGACCCTCTGGGTTGGAGGGAGTCTTTGCCTCAGGTGGAGGAGTTCAGGTATCTGGGCGTCTTAATAATAATAATAATGAATATAATTTATAACGCACTTTTCATTAACAAAAATCTCAAAGTGCTACAAAGTGCAACTAAAATCAATGATCAAATAAAAACAAGTGATAAAATCAAGTAAAATCAATGATAAAATAACAAAAATCAATAATAAAATCAATGATAATATCAACTAAGATCAGAGATAAAATCACGTGGAGGCAGAGTAGGCTTGCTTAAAAAGAAAAGTCTTGTTCCTGAGTGATTGAAGGATGGAGAGAGAGAGACTGACGGATCAGGGCCTCGTACTCAGTAATGAGGGCGTTGCTTCAGTTGGTCGTGGTGAAGAAAGACTCGAGTCAAAAGGAAAATCTCTGGATTTATACACGTCTGTCCACGCTCCAACCCTCACCTGTGGTCAGGAGGTTTGGACCATGACCGAAAGAACGAGGTCCAGGACACAAGTGGCCAAAATGAACGTCCTTCACGGGGTGGCTGGGCTCAGCCTCAGAGACTGGAGGAGGAGATCCGTCATCCAGGGGGCGTTTTCATTTATTATTTTTACTCACTGATCATAAAACTTGGATTACTCTTCTCGTTCATTTAACTTGTCCTGCAAAGATCTACAAATCTAGGCTTGAATATGCTACACAAACCAGAAACATGTTATATTTGTGTCAAACATCAGAAGTTTTAGGTTTAAATTTAGCATCAATATTATTTTAATCATCATTATAATATTTCTGATCATTTTAGAACTTTCTGTTAATAATAATAATAATAATAAATAATCTATTATGCGGACAGCAGAAGGACCGGGATCGTCCCCGGACACCTGCAACTCGCTGTCCGCAGCGGCGAGGAGCTCAGCAGGCTGCTGGGAGGAGTTCTGGTCCTGCAGCCTGGAGGAACCGAGGCCAGCCGAGTCCAGGCGGACGGATCGGACAGCATCTGCAGCCAGTTTCTGCAGATCCACTGTGGGATGGACCTTTACCGGAGATCCTCCTGCCTACAGCCATCAGTATCTGTAACATCTCTTAATGAAACGAGGATAACGAGTTAAAACAACATTTAATTTCCCTTTGGGATTAATAAAGTTTTTAGAAAGTTCCAAATAGAGTCACTGCTCCTCTGTATAGAAGGGAACCAGTTGAGGGGGTTCGGACATTTGATTGGGATGTCCCCATTGTTCATTCGTACTGATCCGCTCACACAGACTCATGTTCGTGCTGCTGTTCGACGTGTTGTTTTTGTATATTTCTTAGTTCATATCTTAGATCTCATCACTGTTTTTCTTTTACAATTTATCTTTTGTTGTATGCAACTGGGACCCCGTGTACACAATTCCGTTCCACCACACGTATCACATGAGGTGCGAATGACAATAAATATGTGCTTTGGTGACAGACAGACAGACACAGCAAAACTATTACTATTATTGTGTTAATGTATGGGGAAAAGCATGTAAAAGCAGCACAATGCCTATATTAATTTTGCAGAAAAGAATTATATCAAGAAAGCATTACTGTCACCCATCAAGTGAATTATTTTATCAAATGAAATTGCTGAAGTTCTATGATTTGGTGGATTATAACATTTTGTTGCTTACCGGTATGTATAGAGCTAAAAAAAAAAAATACACTACCGTCGTCAAATATGTATTTTGTGAAAAGATCAAGCTGCTACAATCTCAAAGGGAAAGATGTATTTGTAAAACCGCAGTTTAGAACTACAGTAGTTTGAAGGGAAGAACTACCTTAATTCAGGGAGTAGGATTGTGGAATAATTAAAGACAGATGTTAAGCTTGAAGACCTTTCTTTTCAACCGAGCATACTCTACCTCCTCATGATTCTACTTTTGATCTTAGTTGATACTGTTATTGATATTTCTTGTTTTACTTGTTTTATTGACATTTAATTCTGTTGCACTTTGTAGCACTTTGAGATTTTCATTAATGAAAAGTGCGTTATAAATTGAATTCATTATTATTATTATTATTATTATTATTATTATTATTAAGGAAGCCAAATCAATCCCTGTCTTTAAGAAACTGGTTAAGGTTGAATTGTTAAACAAATATAAATGAATGTATCTAAATGAGTAATACTGTATATATAACTGAAAATTAAATGAGTTATTTACTTATTATTATTTATTGAAAAATTTGTCTAAATTCTTATTAGATAAATAAGGAGCAGATTTAATAAGATATTTTCTTCATCTGCTACCTTTCATTTTATATTTTATATATTTTTTCTTTATATGTTTTTTCTTTTCCAATTACATATGTTAATTGTATTTAATTACTGTAAATATTTTTATAAATACATGTTTTTTTTTCTCCAATTATATATATGTTAATTGTACTGTATCTCATTGTTATAAAATGAATAAATAAATAAATAAATAAATTACGGTACCCTCATTTAGGAGCAAATGAACTTGGAAGAACTGCGTGCACAAAACTATTCTTATTTAACCACGATGAACTGAAAAATGATGACTGGAGGAATGAGTGATCTTCTGTGGCAGAGATCTTTGTTCACTTTAACATTTGTGCTCATCTACCAAACCCTTACAGCAGGAGTAAATAAACTAATACAGTAAAGTAGTTCCTCTTGGATCTGTATTCAGCCCACTACGACATGTCCTGTATATAAATAATGGAACGATAAAATATTTGTTTAAAGAAACAAAACGGAGCAACAGTTGACTTGCTGACGTTGGAGCTCCTACCACTGCAGAGTGAGCTGCGTTTGTTTCTTCTTGTCCTTGATGATCTGACTGATGGTCTTCCTGGAGGAACTGATGCTTTGCTTCATGCTCAGGTCTGAGTTTAGGTCCACCGTGTCGCGGTCATCTTCAGACGATGGCGTCTCGTTGTCGTCTTCTGCTTAGAATAAGCACAAATACAACGCAGAGTTGATCAGCACTGTTAGTTTTTGGTCACGTTATTGTAAAAATGTACAAAAAAAGGCAACCTGTTAAGATTTGTCAGAAGAAATAAAAACAAAAAAAACATACATTTTAAAGCACAAACCCAGTTTCTGGAAAGCTGTACATTTTTAAAAGCTATTTAAATGTGCAGTGTTTCCCCTTCTATTATACAAGGAGTGCTCGCCGCCCTGTCAACAGAACCGAGCGCTCTGCCTGCCCAACTGAAAATAAAGATGTGGGTAAAGATGATGGATGAACTCAACACCAAGAGTTATCCTGATGTGTCAAATGGTGCAGTTTGTTTACTCCAGTAGATTTCCAGGTTATGAAACTCTGAAATGTGGGTCTGCAGTCAACGTAAACAAAGTGATTGACCCACGTTAGGCTAACGGGAGTCTAAACAAACACAGCCGATAAGTTTAAGCTGTTTTCAGTCACTTCAGCTGTTTCTGTAGGTAAATGAACTCTCACCTGGTCAGTGGCATCTGCTCACTGATTTTTCTTACAAAAGATTTATTTTAAGGACACAGCCGTGGGAGCAGATTTTGTTTAATAGTTTATGATTGTTTTTGTTCAGTTTCTATGACTTTGCAATAAGTACTTTTACACAAACGCATGAAAAGGATGATTTTAGTGTTTTTGCCAAACAATACGTGTAAATCCTTACAGAAAGATGTTACTTTTGTATTTTCTTACTGAACTCGACTGTTAGAGAGGAAGTTGCTGGGTTCAAATGATAAACTTCACAACACACTGTTGAAGACGACGAAAATAAGTTTAAACGTTAAAAACAATCCTGCAGAGTAAACTTCTAAAAACTGAGCTGTAATCAGAAATAATTCAAATGTACTTTTTAAAGTTACAAAATAAAGGTAAATAGAAATAAAATTACGACAGTCTGGACTCAATAAGTCAACAATAATAGAAAACAACAACAATAAAAACAGTTAGAGGCTTAAGAAGAAATAAACAACGCGCTTATTGATGTAAACCCCTTAGGACAACGGATGCAAATTAGCTATTGTGCTAACTCCGGCATATTTACATTGATGCTAACTGCTGTTATGTTGATTAATATGCATTGTCCTAACTTAAATAAATAAATAAATAAATGAAACAAAATGAGTTCATTTCTGTGTTTCTGATGAGATGTCTGCAGAACTAAAGCGGACATTTCTTCCCTAATGAACTTTTTGACAAGTGACTCTCTAATTTATTTCAGATTCAATGTTTCTTCAGAAAACTTCAGACTCTTCAAGGTTCTTCTTTTAAACTTGGCAGCTTTAATTTAATCCGAGCGCTGACTCTGATTAGTTTTCGTTTGCCTGACCTTGGAAAGATGATTTGTGCCACTGTTTATCCCTCGACTCCAACTGTTTACTGCTGAGCACAAGACGGAAACAACAAATGTTGAAAGAAATCATCAACCTGGCCGTTAAGTTTTTCATGTTTGCAGCTCACGGTTCTTGTCATTTTTGTACTCAACGGGACTTTTTTTATTCTCTCAACTGGAAATGGTTGATTTTTCTCAATATATGAACATTTTCAAGCACAGAAAAACATTATTTAACATAAACTATTTTGTCACAGTTTCCCCTCGTAAGGCTTAATTTTACTGAAACAAATTAAATCTAATAATTTATTTAAAGTTTGTATTTAAGACATCCGAGGCCTGTTTGTAAAGATATAAATGTAGTTAGAGAAAGTATCAATACATTTTGAATCAGACATGGTCACAAAGAAATCCGTTTAACATAAAAGAGTCTAAAAGTATAAATTGGTTCATACATGAGGAGTTTGTGAAGCTGTAGCGCCCCCATGTGTCAGTTTTGTGTCACTGCTTTTCCCTGACCACAAATTAAATCACTGCATTCAGAATTAAAGAATGAAGAGAAACTTACATTTGTCAAATAAGAGAATAAAAATAAAATAAATCATGTTAAAGCTGATAAATCTGAGTTTGTTGTTTTACCTGATTTAATCCCAGAATCATCTTCTTGAAGGAAACGAGTTTGTTCTTTAAAATCTGAACACGTTACCCCCGGAGAGACGCACAAAGTGGGATTAAAAAACACGTCGCCGCTGCTGCGTTTCATCGGCATGATGACTGAAAAATTAAGATTATAAAAAAATCAATGAGCATTAAGAAAAAGAGAAGTTTTCTTAGATGTGATTCGTTTAAAAAGATGGGCTCAAAGGGATCCTGGAACTCTGGTTTTAACCCCCTCCTTCACACCGGTCCAGGTGAGAAAAGCCACCGGCGTCGAGTCGTGCATTCTGAAAAGCTGCGCTCAGCGAGCAAAAGTGGAAAAAATAAATCCTGCAAAGTTTTTGCTGCGGACGAAGCGGACAGAGGTGAGGTCGAACTAATGAAGCTGTGGATGCATTCATCATATTTACAGAAGACTGAGCAAATCCAGCTCATTAATGATTAACAGAGAAACCCTCATCCATCTGTCCATCCATCCATCCTGCAGGTTAAACACACACACACAAACACACACACTTTGGTTTTACTCACCAGGACCGTTTTCACTGAAAGCCCTTAATATCAGTGCTGCACACTTTGTATCCAGTTGAAAGTTAAAAAGACTTTTAATGGGAAAAAGAAGAAGAAGTAAATGTTTAACTCTTCTGTATCCAGGGATAAAGTGCAAAATAATTATTAGAAAATTAGTTTAATGTTTGAATAAATAAATATCTTAGTCTCACTGTGTCATCCATCTATTCTTATTCTTGACCTGTGCTCATTTTTCCTGGTCCCAAGTCATGAAAACTAAAATGTGTCCTTGTTTTAAAATAAGGATTTGTGTTTTTCTGACCATAAAGTTTTCCTTAAACAATTAAAACCACAATAAAAACACACCAAGCTGTGCAAAAAAGAGGGAGGTGCAACAGTTCTAGTTAGTTCTATGTCAACCTAATGGTTATTTCTACTTTGTTCATGCCAAATGTTAAAAATAAAACTTGACATTTGAACCTCAACAGGAACAATGAATAACGTTTAGTTAGCTAGTTATAGAACTTTGAGATTTTTATTAATGAAAAGTGCGGTATAAATTGAATTCATTATTATTATTATTATTATTATTATAAAAAACTGAATTTTTTGTTTTGTTTTATTTTTACCAGATGTTTTTTTTTATGGATACATATTTAAAAAACAACTTTAATACCTATCCATTAACTTTTTAGGCACATTCAGTTTTGTGTTAAAGTCTCACTCATTATCGCACACTTCCAAAAAGAGAGGTAACGTTTTAGCCCATTTCTGTGTGTTCCTTTGTCTGTTGGCAAAATATCGCATGACCCACTGGACAGATTTTAATGAAACTCCAAGAATATTCATTAAATGTGCATCTACAACTAATTAACTGCTGAAATTAACCCAATTCAAGATGGTGCCAAAGCCAAGCAACCTTAAAAAAAAATGGTCATAACTAGTAACATTTTATAGATATTTAGCTACACTTTGGTGTGGTAGTCGCTGAGACTCTTCCACAACTTATATTCTGAGAGCTAACTAAACGTGAGATCTGTTTTTAGGACCTTGCCTCTATTTGATATGTCTGTTAGCAAAATATGTCATAAACCACTGGGTGAATATGAATGAAAATTTTAGAAACTAACTATTGGACTTATAAATTACAACTTATTAACGTTTTTAATCAACTTGATTCAAGATGGCATTTTTAAGATATTGAGCTAAAATTTGGTTGTGACTGCACTGAGAGAGTCATTAAAATACATATCTGGACGTTTAAATCTTTAACTTTTAATGTTAGCAAAATATCTCATGAACCACTGGGAATCTTAGAAACTGACAGTAATGATTAAATAACTGGTCAGATATGGATTTCTTCAAGAAGGTTTTAAGTGTTTTAAGTTTAGCTAAGAAATAAATGTTTTTAATATGCATTAAAATGGTAATTCTTTAAAGGTTCAGTATGCAGTTTCTGTAGAACTGCAGCAGTTAGAAATATTTTCAACAGGCAAAGCATTCTGATCCCTCCCCCTCAGAGCCATATGTGGCTCTGCCCCCTTGTGGTCTGTTGAATTTCAAATTCAAGCTCTGTTTTTATTGGCTGATTCAAATTCAAGCTCTGTTTTTATTGGCTGGTTACAAACTCTGTTTTTATTGGCTGGAAAATGGCGGGTCACCTTTTCTTTTTAGAAATGCTTATTTACCACCTGGAGAAGCAAGGGGACAATATTTTTTTTAAATTTTTTTCAGAGATTACCTGGCTAACATCAGTCTGTCAGGAGGTAGTGACAGAGTGAAGAAATATGTTCATAAAAAAAGCTACATACTGCAGCTTTAATCTTTCTGGAGTTTTTTTTACTCATTTTAATTTGACAGCTTTAAAAAGTTTTTGTAATAAGCCAGAACCCCTTAATAAACTTAGTTATAACAGCAGACATAGCAAAAAGAGACTACTACAAACAAAAGTTGTTTTGTATTTTTTAAAGTGACTTAATAAACTACGAACAGTTTGACAAGTAATTTTGTGCTAACAGCGAGTTAGCTGTTATCAGTTAGCCGCCATATTTGTTAGGCTTGTTAGGCTCATCAGTCTTTGAACATTATCTAAACAGTTTTGATTAAATAAGAGTTTTATTTTATTTTTTGTCACATAAATCTTAATGCAGTAGTATTTTTACAGTTGTGATGTGACCTACCGTACATGAAGCTAACCGGAAATGAGTTCCTTTGTTCCACCTGTTGGCGGCAACCCTGCGGCGTTCAGGAGCACAGGCGGTGAAGTGACGGAGAGTCGGAGTAAATGTTGGCAGAAATGAGCTCAGCATCTGCCACCTGTCCACGTTGACAAAGTGAGTACGAAATAAACCCAAAAACAACAGTTTAACACGAGTTAAACCAAGTTAGCTCGGACATGAGTTCGTTTGTTTGACTCCTGCCGCCAACTCCTCTGCAAACTGTAAAGTTAGGCAGTACAATAAAAAATACTGTATACCACCAGTATAGCGACATGTTATGCCATCTTGACCGGTTAAAGGATGAACTAGCTGCACATTTGTATTCTTATGGGGTCAAAAACAGTCAGGCTGTTAAAAACAATACACATTAAACCTGTTGCAAACTGACCGTCGATGACGGAGTTCAAGGTGACCTGACTGATGCGTTCAGGGGCCTCTTAAATTAATAGAAGTCTCTAAGGTGCTGTGAAGAAACCTAAGATGGTGATGCGTTCAGGGGTGATCTTCAATCCCTATTAATTTAAGAGGTCCCTGAATGCATCAACAAATTAAATTGAGAGCCCCAAATGAACGAATCAGGACACCTTGAAGACTCCCTGTTAATTTAAGAGGCCCCTGAATGCATCACAACATCTTAGACTCCCTATTAATTTAAGAGGCCCCTGAACGCATCACACCTTAGACTCCTGCTATTAATTTAAGAGGCCCCCTGAATGCATCACAACATCTTAGAGACTCCCTATTAATTTAAGAGGCCCCTGAATGCATCACACCTTAGACTCCTGCTATTAATTTAAGAGGCCCCCTGAACGCATCACAACACTTTAGATGACTCCCTAGTAATTTAAGAGGCCCCTGAATGCATCACACCTTAGACTCCTGCTATTAATTTGAGAGCCCCACTGAACCCATCAGGACACCTTGAAGACTCACTATTAATTGAAGAGGTCCCTTGAATGCATCACAACACCTCTAAGGTGTTGTGATGCGTTCAGGGGGCCTCTTAAATTAATAGCAGGGGTGTAAGGTGTGATGCGTTCAGGGGGGCTCTCAATTTAATAGCAGGAGTCGCAGAGCGTCTCAGTCTTGAATTTCAAAGAGTTGTCACAGGCGTCTCAAACTAATCTGGAACCTTCTCAGTTCAGTTTTTGCACAGTTTTTGCGAGCTGTGTGCAAAAATAGCCACGCAGATCCCTGACAGGTTGCTGGGATGAAACCCAGTGACTGCAGCTGAAAGTTTTCTGTTTCCTGTGCGCTTAAAGAAAGTTTTCTCTCAAAACAGTTAGTGAAAGTTGACATCGCTCATGAAAGTGTTATTGTGTCTCAATGAGACTGTATAAATAAGGGTTTTAAAAAAAGTTTTCCACTTCAAAGTCAAAGTCAACTTTATTGTCAGAACTGCAATATGTACAGGATATACACAGGATTGAAATTGCATTTCTCTCTGTCCCTCGGTGCAACAGTAACCATTTAAACACTAAAACACTAAAACATTTAATAAACATAAGCATAAAATGAAATAATAAAAGTGTAATACTGTCCTGAGTTTTTGCATAGTAGTATAAAAGTATAAAAAGTATATCTATAAAATAAAATGAAGGTTCTGACATTGACATTTGTAATAGAGTGACAAAGCAGCATATGAAGTTTATGTACACAGTATATGTATGAGGTAGTTGATATTGGTATAGAGGTAAAGTGGCATATGCAATAAGGCTAGTAAAAAGAATATATGTCAGCAGTAGTGTAGATATAAAAAGTAGTGTAAATGTAAACAGTAGTAATAAATAGGGCTGAACAATTTTGGGAAATAATCTAATTGCAATTTTTTTTTCAATAAATTGCCATTGCGATTTAAAACGCGATTATTTTTTTAAATATCTTCTCAAGTATTTTTCAACAAACAGAAGCAATAAATCAATCTGTTTTATAATAAACAATGTCAGATTTATTTAAAGCAGAGATTACAATAAAGCAAACAAATCTATGCCTTTTCTTTTCACCATTTCTATTTTTGTTTCATAAACATAATAGTAAACATGTTAAGTGAACTTCCTAACTACTGTCTGAACTTCACATGACAGTTAATAAATAAATATAAAAAATTAGATATAAAAAATTACAGTTTGAAGTTCAAACAGTTCGGTCAGTGATCCCTGTCGGCTGATACTTTGCTTACTTGAAGTTGAAGCACTGGTTGTTGTCATTCTAGCCATGAAACCATCGTAAATGTCTTTGTGTTGTTGTTTTTTGTAAGTGTGGATAAAGATTTGTGTCACGTGACCAGTCAAATTGCAGCCTTCGCGATTAGAAAATCTCATTTCATCATATTGCGATATTATTGCAAATGCAATTAATTGTTCAGCCCTAGTAATAAATGTAAACAGTAGTAATAAATGTAAACAGTGAATGTAAACAGTAGTTGACTATAGGCAGTAATGTAATACAAACATTAGTGCAAATATGAGAAGTAGTGCAAACTGAATGAGCACATGATCGTGAGTTGAGTGAATAACCCGTTTTGATGACACAGAGTCCAGTGTTAAAATCTTTGTGTTGTGTGGTGGTGTGTGAAAGTTTTTAGTGTTAAGGCAGTACAAGTGGGAGGGGAGGCAGAGCAGGCAGAGAGTTAAGCATCCTGACTGCCTGATGAACAGAGCTGTCATTCAGTCTGCTGGTTCGAGCCTGGAGACTCCTTAGTCTCCTCCCTGATGGCAGCAGGCTGAAGCAGCTGTGTAGTGGGTGTGTGGGATCACCTGCAAACCCATTAAAAAAATAATTCAGTTTACAGTATGTATACAGTGCCAAGAAGTCGCAACAGAAGTTGTCTCAGGTTCACATACTTACTCTGATGCATGCTCAATAATCCAGGTAGAAAAATCAGTAAATTCAGTATAAAAGACGTCAAGGTTGTTTTTCCTGAGTTCATGTCAGCACAATGGCTACTAGAGTTCGATGTTTCGTTGTTGTTAAAATGCAGTACCGCTAATAACTAATTATCTATCAACGAAAAAACTTATTTACGGGCTCTTAAATCAACCGGACGACTGCTCGCGGACCATATCCGGTCCGCGCCGGATGTGGTCCGTGAAAAAAGCGGTCCCCGCTAGAGAGAGCGTGTATAGCAGTTAGCAGCCAGTGTGTTACTCTGCAGCCTTATTGCTTGTTTTCGAAGAGTCAAACGAAGAGTTTTTAACATGGAGGGTGAACTTATGGATGTTTCTCAGCGGCCTACGCGACGCGTCAGCGCCTCATTTGCCCTGCCCAAAATGGCGTCTGCCTCTGGGTCTGACTCAGGGTCCCCTTTGGAGGGCGGAGTTAATGTAAACAGATTTTGGAAGGGCGTGGCCTTATCATAAACAGCCTGTTCAGATCGGAAGTGAGAAAAGGCACAGGGGATATTTCATTATCTAAGAATTATTTTGTGCATTAAATTGAATGAACATGGTCTGGATAGCCCATAGACATACTATAAAAATTTATAAAACCAATATTTGGTCTCCTTTAAATATTAACTTTTATTTACGCGAGATTATTGAAGAAGCTTTGAAGCTATTTGTTTTTATTAATGTTGCTCAGAATTTAAAATAAATGACACAAACATTTAAATATTTTGTGGTACATTAGTTGTTTTTATGTGTATATGTTTGTTCTTTGCATAATGTTTGAAACTAATAAACACTTGCATTTATGTGAATTTGTGAGAAAAATCTAAACTAAGTTAAAACATTTTTTTCCCTTCAGGTTCTTTTGGACCTGATTTTGCTAAAATGCAGTCCACCCCAGGTTCCAAACACCACATGTAAGTAACAAATATTGATTGTAAATATTTTAATATTGGTTTGTAGGAAACTTTAATTTTAGTTTAAGACAACACACTTGGTTGATGTTCCCTGAGAAGCTGTGATTTTAGACTGATTTCCACCCGTTTCTGGCAGAAGATTTAAACTATCCTCTTTGCTGAATTGAAACCGTTCAGACATAAGGACATTTTCCAGGTTGCCCAACAACAACCTCTTGACAGGATCTGGTTGGCCGCCAACGTTTTTGATTTCCCACAACCTTTATAATAAAGAAGACAAAAAAATCTCAAGAAAAATGTAATTTAAAGGTTGTGTGACATGATTTTGGAACTACAGTATGCATAAAGTGGCAGAGGAGCTACTCAGCTTTGATTTTTTTTGTACACAGATGCTTCGAATAATTAATATATAAAAGTACTTTTTAATGAAATACTTCTCTTTAGAGCGTTGCAGTTTTCGGGTGGAGAAAGGAGGGGTCAAACGCCGACGCATTTTATGACGCAGTCGCCAGAACGCACCTGGTAAATAACTATGGCAGAGAATATACAAACCGAGTAATTAAGCAATTTAAGTGAAGATTTGAGCGATTTGTCTTCAGTTTGGGAAGCCGAAGTTAATTCGAGTGTTGAACAAGAAACAGCTTTTTCTACTGTAGGTCTGCATCTGTATTTATTTTAGTCTTACCGTTCAGGGTGCTAGGGGGAGTCCGACATCAGTTGAGCAAGGTTCCGAGGGTGAAGTGCAGGAACCCGATCGTAGTCGTCTACAGAGCTGGCGATGTTAGAACACCCAAATGCGACACAACGTACCGGCATTTTTCAAGTTATACAAAAGAAAATAGGCAATCTTGATGACAATTACACTGCGTGCTAATAGCAGCGGCAGACAACCGGGCTGGTCCCTACGTCACGACGTTGCATGCGTAAGTACCCGGATGTCCCGTGACGAAACACGGCGCCAATTTTAAAATTACTTTTAAATCAAATTTTCATAGATTTATCATTTTGCTTGTAAAAACGAACATAGTTGAATGATACAACATATGTTGTGCCACTTTATGCATAGTTCCAAAATCATGTCACACCACCATGTTTATTGCATTATATACATGTATAAAGTTTACTATCTACAAAAAAAGGGGTTGTAAGCTCAATTATCCAGGTCGATAACAACAAAAAAGGTTAAATCGTGTCATCTGGACCAATTTCTTTTAAGTGAGAAACATTTCAACCCCCATCCAGAGGACTTCCTCAGTCTGTGGCCTGCCAATAAGATCTGTCCCATAGGTAGCCTTCATTCATTGATGCGTTTCAAGCCAACCTCCTGTTGGAATCTCACAATTTAATAATTTGTCACATTTGTCATCTGTGTATGTTTCCCATACTTGACAGACGAAATTGGTCTTCTGCCTTTAACCCAACCACCACCAGGTGGTGCAGCGAGCAGCGTAGTCGCGCTCGGGGAGCTGGAGAATTAGGTGTGCACTCATAAGCCGCTTACGCATTGGCCGGCCCTCCCCGGCTCTCCCAGCTTCTAACCCGGGTTCGGCGTCTTCGCATTTACCTTTTCCGCCCGGGATCCACCCTTGTTCTGGAACCATCTTCACCGTGGTTCTTATCGGGCCGAGCCCGACAGGGCTAGTTTCAGCTCTCATTTGATTCGTTGTTTGCAGCAGGGGCGGGACTCATTCAAACAACCTCAGCGCGAGGGTTGAATTTCATTCAAATTTAACTACAGAAACGAGAAACCCCTAAAACAATTGTTAGCTGAATTAGTGTTTCTGAGTTAAATTTTTGTTAATAACTGATCACAAATCAGCTTATGTTACAACGTAAATAACACGAAGCGCACACCCATTTCCGCCTTTCAGCGCGACCTGAATGTCATTAAACAGCATTAAACAATAACTAATATTGTCTAACTGTTGCGCGCAGCCAGGGTTTTAAAATATAACGAATAATCTCTAACTTTTACGTGCAGCTAAAATGTCAGGAGGAGTGATTGCTATATGGGCAAGTTGGACACCTGAAAATTCAGTCTGTTCGGATAGCTCAACGAGTTAATGCGTTATCGTTTTGACCGGGAGAAGTGGGTTCGCTTCCAGCCTGGGACAAAGTTATTTTACTTTTTTTTTCTTTTTATTCACATTTTCTTTTAAATAAAAAGGAGTTTGCAAACAAACTCCTTTTTATTTAAAAGAAAATGTGAATAAAAAGAAAAAAAAAGTAAAACAAACTCCTTTTTATTTAAAAGAAAATGTGAATAAAGAGAAAAAAAAAGTAAAATAACTTTGTCCCAGGCTGGAAGCGAACCCACTTCTCCCGGTCAAAACGATAACGCATTAACTCGTTGAGCTATCCGAACAGACTGAATTTTCAGGTGTCCAACTTGCCCATATAGCAATCACTCCTCCTGACATTTTAGCTGCACGTAAAAGTTAGAGATTATTCGTTATATTTTAAAACCCTGGCTGCGCGCAACAGTTAGACAATATTAGTTATTGTTTAATGCTGTTTAATGACATTCAGGTCGCGCTGAAAGGCGGAAATGGGTGTGCGCTTCGTGTTATTTACGTTGTAACATAAGCTGATTTGTGATCAGTTATTAACAAAAATTAAACGCAGAAACACTAATATATATATATCCAGCTAACAATTTTTTTTTTGCCGAGTCTCCTCTCTTAAAACACGAACACTCCACCCACGTGAAGAGAGCACCCCACCCACTTCCAGAGAACTGCCCACCCACTTCAAGGCGGCTTTGCGGCAAATGCGTAATGAACGCGGGTGGCCCAGAGACACCCAGGGGAGCCCCGGGCCACTGAGGGCTGGCCAATGCGTAAACGGCTATAGACACCCCAAGGTGTGTAGTGGCCGGGACGCGAACCCGCGTCCTTCGGGTCCCAAGTCAAAAGCCTTAGCCACTAGACTTTTAACACGTGCAAAACACACCCATCCAAAACAATCATGTGCAACAATCAAATGTTGTAGGCCAGGTGGCCATCTTGTTATACACAGAAACAGCCTGAGGACAACCAAGGCCAAAGTGGTTCAGAAGAAGTCTACTTGTGAGATTCCAACAGGAGGTTGGCTTGAACCACAGCAGTGAAGGTTACTTATGGGACAGATCTGGTTGGCAGGCCACAGACTGAGGAAGTCCTCTGGATGGACGACAAAACGTTTCTCACTTAAAGAAACTGGTCCAAATGACACGATTTAACTCTTTCAGGAGCTGCTCGAGTGGAACTTCCTCGTTCTCCTCTTCATCAGACTTTACTAGAGAGGCACTCGCAGCGTACATGACCTTAGTAAAAGTACACTGTATACTGTGTACATGACCTTAGTAAAAGTACACTGTATACTGTGTACATGACCTTAGTAAAAGTACACTGGTATACTGTGTACATGACCTTAGTAAAAGTACACTGTATACTGTGTACATGACCTTAGTAAAAGTACACTGTATACTGTGTACATGACCGTAGTAAAAGTACACTGTATACTGTGTACATGACCTTAGTAAAAGTACACTGTATACTGTGTACATGACCTTAGTAAAAGTACACTGTATACTGTGTACATGACCTTAGTAAAAGTACACTGTATACTGTGTACATGACCTTAGTAAAAGTACACTGTATACTGTGTACATGACCTTAGTAAAAGTACACTGTATACTGTGTACATGACCTTAGTAAAAGTACACTGTATACTGTGTACATGACCGTAGTAAAAGTACACTGTATACTGTGTACATGACCTTAGTAAAAGTACACTGTATACTGTGTACATGACCGTAGTAAAAGTACACTGTATACTGTGTACATGACCTTAGTAAAAGTACACTGTATACTGTGTACATGACCTTAGTAAAAGTACACTGTATACTGTGTACATGACCTTAGTAAAAGTACACTGTATACTGTGTACATGACCGTAGTAAAAGTACACTGTATACTGTGTACATGACCTTAGTAAAAGTACACTGTATACTGTGTACATGACCTTAGTAAAAGTACACTGTAATACTGTGTACATGACCTTAGTAAAAGTACACTGTATACTGTGTACATGACCTTAGTAAAAGTACACTGTATACTGTGTATATGACCGTAGTAAAAGTACACTGTATACTGTGTACATGACCTTAGTAAAAGTACACTGTATACTGTGTATATGACCGTAGTAAAAGTACACTGTATACTGTGTACATGACCTTAGTAAAAGTACACTGTATACTGTGTACATGACAGTAGTAAAAGTACACTGTATACTGTGTACATGACCTTAGTAAAAGTACACAGTATACTGTGTACATGACCTTAGTAAAAGTACACTGTATACTGTGTACATGACCTTAGTAAAAGTACAATGTATACTGTGTACATGACCTTAGTAAAAGTACACTGTATACTGTGTACATGACCTTAGTAAAAGTACACTGTATACTGTGTACATGACCTTAGTAAAAGTACACTGTATACTGTGTACATGAGCTTAGTAAAAGTACACTGTATACTGTGTACATGACCTTAGTAAAAGTAAACTGTATACACCCAACCCCCCACTTACGAACGGGTTCCGGACCTAAGAACCGTTCGCAGGTCGATCTGTTCGCAGGTCGGTCCGTCCGTCCACTCGTCACTCGGGGATGTCCTGTATTTTTTTTTTTTTTGTGGTACCAAGTACTGTACTTCGCCTATCCTAACACACCTAACACAGTGTAATTAATTAATACAGTACAGTAATAAAAATATAAATTAAATAAAAATATAATTTCTTACTTTGAGGTGGTCAAAGCCGCTGCTGCGTCCCGTGTTAGCTTCTGGAGCTAGCCAGGCCGGAGGTGTTCGCGCGGCGGCCTGGCGATGACTGAGCGATCGGCGATAAATCCGCGGCTGCCTGAGACATCCACAGAGTTCACAGAGACGTTTCCAGCTAGTAATTAATCCATATGAGGCGATCCTGGGTCACGCAGTCTTCAAAGGCCGGCTGCCGTGACTGACCTAAAATGGCCTCCGGTGTTCTGCTTTAACTTGTGACCGTGTAAACTGGAGACCTTCAAAGGCCGGCTGACTGACCTAAAATGGCCTCCGGTGTTCTGCTTTAACTTGTGACCGTGTAAACTGGAGACCTTCTTCTTGTAGCACAATTATTGCGCAATCATGACAAAAATGATCAGAAATGATCATTTTTATCATAATTATTATTTATAAAGCCTTTAAAACAACCACAGCTGCAACAAAGTGCTGTACACATGAAATTAAGAACATTTAAACACACACAAAAAATAATAATAATAATTTTATTTTATTTTTATTAAATATGATACGTTCGTAGGTCCGGGTTGCCGTAGGTCGATGGAGTCGTAGGTAGAGGGTCACCTCTGTGTACATGACCTTAGTAAAAGTACACTGTATACTGTGTAGTACATGACCGTAGTAAAAGTACACCGTATACTGTGTACATAACTTCAGTAAAAGTACACTGTATACTGTGTACATAACTTCAGTAAAAGTACACTATACTGTATACTGTACATGACTTTAGTAAAAGTACACTGTATACTGTGTACATGACCTTAGTAAAAGTAAACTATACTGTGTACATAACCAGTAAAAGTACACTTATACTGTGTACATGACCTTAGTAAAAGTACACTGTATACTGTGTACATGACCTTAGTAAAAGTACACTGTATACTGTGTACATGACCTTAGTAAAAGTACACTGTATACTGTGTACATGACCTTAGTAAAAGTACACTGTATACTGTGTACATGACAGTAAAAGTACACTGTATACTGTGTACATGACCTTAGTAAAAGTACACTGTATACTGTGTACATGACCTTAGTAAAAGTACACTGTATACTGTGTACATGACCTTAGTAAAGGTACACTGTATACTGTGTACATGACCTTAGTAAAAGTACACTGTGTACTGTGTACATAAAAGTACACTGTATACTGTGTACATGACCTTAGTAAAAGTACACTGTATACTGTGTACATAAAAGTACACTGTATACTGTGTACATGACCTTAGTAAAGGTACACTGTATAATGTGTACATGACCTTAGTAAAAGTACACTGTATACTGTGTACATGACCTTAGTAAAGGTACACTGTATACTGTGTACATGACCCTAGTAAAAGTACACTGTGTACTGTGTACATAAAAGTACACTGTATACTGTGTACATGACCTTAGTAAAGGTACACTGTATACTGTGTACAAATCGGATTCCAAAAAAGTTGGGACACTAAACAAATTGTGAATAAAAACTGATGCAATGATGTGGAGATGGCAAATGTCAATAGTTTATTCGTAATAGAACATAGATGACGGATCAAAAGTTTAATCTGAGTAAATGTAACATTTTAAAGGAAAAATATGTTGATTCAAAATTTCACAGTGTCAACAAATCCCAAAAAAGTTGGGACAAGTAGCAATAAGTGGCTGGAAAAAGGAAATTGAGCATATAACGAACAGCTGGAAGACCAATTAACACTAATTAGGTCAATTGACAACATGATTGGGTATAAAAAGAGCTTCTCAGAGTGTCAGTGTCTCTCAGAAGCCAAGATGGTAAGAGGATCACCAATTCCACCATTGTTGCGCAGAAAGATAGTGCAGCAATACCAGAATGGTGTTACCCAGCGTAAAATAGCAAAGACTTTTAAGTTATTATTAAATTTGTTCTTTTTTTTTTTACAAAAGAAACAATACAAGACAATCCCATAAATGATAATGTACAAAATATAAAAAAATGAAAGGTAGCAGAAAGAAGAATAAATCTTATTATATCTGCCCCTTTTTTCCAACAATCAGATTAAACAATAATAATCTTCAACCAACAGTACAAAATGACTAACTCTTTCTAATTTTCTAACTAATACAATACACATTACGCTATTTCATATATATTTTTAACACATTCGTTTTGATCATTTTCTTAAATGTAAACATTGACTTGGCATTTTTAACTACATTCTCCAAGCCATTCCATAATCTAATTCCCTGGATTGAGGTAGAACGTCCCTTCAAACTAGTTCTGAATTGTGGTTTTACAAACATCTCTGTCCCCTTAAGATTATAACAACTTTGTCTTTTAACAAAATGCATTTGGATATTTAAAGGTAATGCATTATTTTGAGCCCTATACATAACTGATAAAATATTATAGTCTACCAAATCATGGAACTTCAATAACTTCAGTTGATAAAATAATGTACTTGATGGATGACAGTAATGTTTTCTAGTGATAATTCTTACAGCTCTTTTCTGTAATACAAAAATAGGCGTTGTGATTGTTTTACACGCATTCCCCCAAACATCAATACAATAGATTAATTAATAGATTAATAGATTTAATAGATTAATATAAGTATCTGAATTATAGTTCTTTTCGTGTTTTCTTCTGTAAGTTGTCTGTGGCAGCCATCTTGAATTAGGCTGGATGTGTTAATCAGTTTTAGATGTTTTTTCCTCACTCACTCTCGAGCAAGACGGATGTGTTTCTCCCCTCTCCCGTCCTCCTCCTGATTTTTTTCGCTTTCAGTCTTTTGTATCGGAGCTTCTATTTACACATGTTCCAAATCGTAAACTACTGTCATGGATCTGGTCAGCTGGACTTTCAACGCAATAGACAGGGTCCTGGAGAGCCCTCATGCCCTGCTGAGACGCATGCGGTTGGGCATATCATGGATCCGTGGGGTGTTTGGAAAGTGATGTGCTGTTCTGTATTGTCTCAGGAGGACGCGTACTGGTAAAATGTTTATATCAATGGAATCATGATAGCAGGGTTTAAACTTTCCCACACGTACATTCAGCCACACACCAAAAAGAAAGTTTGTATCTAGCTTGTTTTCCAAGTCATCAAGCTGACAACATGGACAGATAAACAGAGGATCCAATTCCCCGTCCTCGCTCCTCGACGGGGAACAATAATGAAGCTGCTCACTCCGAGTATAAAGTCATTCAACATTTATTTATACATTTATGAAAGTGTACAAAAGGAAGATGCTGCTGGCTACAATTTATTTTACCTGATGTTTAATTGTGAAATAAAGGGCAAACTTAAATGAGTAAATTTATTTTGTGCTTTCCTTCTTTTTTAAATAACATACAAGTTTCCCAGAATCCTAATTTAATTGAAGGCCTTACGGGCACTGTGGTTTAATTGGATGATGCAATATGACGGCACACAGCCGACGTGGCTCCACTATGAATACAGTATGTAATGCTGTGGATGCTCCAACCTTGTCTCATTTTATAACAAGGACAGACTATTTGACTGAATATACAGCATATGATGTTCCTGGACTTGTTTAAAATCCCCGAACCAACTAAATCTGTGCAGTTTGCATCATAAAGAGGTCTTTTCCTGAAATCTCTCAGTGAAATCCACTCTGAAGTGGTTTGGTAGTAAAAGGCAGAGTTAGAGTTTATTGGTAGAGCTCATTAAAGTTGTGACTTTTCTCTTCTCTCCTGGTGAGATGCATCAATCTATGAGACCCATCAGGTCAGAGGAGCCGGTCGTTAGGAGACGTATTTTCATTTTACAGGAATATTTGGACAGATTGAGATTTTTTTGTAGCAGTTCAGCCCTGTTGGAGGCTGCGGGGGACTAATCTCTCATTCCTGTTGCTTCCAGATTTTTATGAAGTCTTCAGCCTGCGAAGGCAAACCCCCACTGAACTCTCAATTACTCAGTAATGCACGACGGCTCATTTGGATGTGGAGAGCAGGGAAGTTCACAGCCCTTTGCTTCATTCAGCTGCCGTGATATGACTGAAGTTACTGCAGAGAGGGGCCTGCTAACGACCTTTTACAACACTAAGTTTATATATTGTATCATTTGGGGTTATAGCCCTGTTTTATTTTGCACGAACAGCTGCAGAGCGCAGATGTGACTGTTGATTTTATAACCCGACACATTTCCTTCTACGACATAAATCTTCAGAAACAGAATGTTTATTTGATGCACACATTTAGGGCTAAATGTTCAACACTTTATTAAATCCACTTAAAGACACACACACACAAACACACACACAACAAGCTAACAAGAGACTGCAGTGTCAGGTGATTCATGTTATGGATTTAATTAACATAATTTTAATACGAAGCTCTGTGCAGAGAGCCTGAACATGATGAATGCACATTTCAACCTTAAGAGGCTTTGTCAGATTTGCATTTTCATCTTGAAGGTGTTTTGATAAATGCTGCACAGATTTCTGACATGCACCGTAACCGATCCAGATGTGAAACGGATACCACAGCATGATTAATCTTAAACCACACGACACCACTTCTAACCTCATCGCAACAGCCTCGGCTGACAAGAGAAACAATAACTGTGTTATTGAACTGTTCTTTCTGCTCGGCTATAAACTTCATTTTATTTGAAAACACAATCCAGTGCCACGACAAGAGATCTTTTTTTTTTGTTCCGACAGGCGTCTTTAAGAGGATTTCAGATGTAATTTGTTTTTAAATCGTTTTTTTTTTAAGAACCTAAGTTTGAAGATTAAAATAGTTTTGCATTTTTGTACCCATCATGAAGCAAAGAGAAGTGGAAATGCATTCTGTTCATCAAACATGTGAGCAGGATAACTAGAAAATAGGTGAGGTCTTAACTTCTGTGTTGCTACATCTAGAGACAAAAAAATGTTCCTTTCAAACTTTAGATGGAGAATAAACCAAAATAGATAATTGGATGAGCGTGTAGAAAGCTGTTCCTGCCTCACACCAAAGACAGGTGTTGAGTCTAAATGTAGTTGGTTAACGTGAGTTCATAGGTGTTTTTGATTTTCTACATCTGCCTTATAATGTTTTGCTACTTTGATATCTTTGTTTTAACTTGTTTAAAAAATTGTATTTCTCTCTTATGTTTGTCTATTGTTGATTGTTCAAGGAAAATCCACTTTTGCTGTTGTCATCATTCTTTAGTTTGTAGCCAGGTCTCTCTTGTAAATGAGTCCTCGAGGCTCAATGAGACTAACCTGCCTAAATAAATGTTGAATGAATAAATACACTGAGGATCTAAAAAAGCCAAGTCTGGTCCTCCGGACATTCAAAAAACAAAACAAAGCAAAACTTTGTAGAAACATTTCGTCTTTCGTCCGAAAGACTTCCTCAGTCTGAGCTGCTGTATTCAGCTCAGTCTTATAAATAGCACCCTCTCACAGTGGATCAACCAGTTGGCTGATGACAGCCAAAACCAGCTGCTCACATGATCAAGGAGGACCATCAGCCTAACGATGGATCGTTAGCACCCTGATGGTTGTTTGCTATTCACAGAGGGCTGAGTGATACTAGCAATAACAGCATTGTAAGAGGGGGACAGTTGAACCCGGAGGCCTCCACCCCTGTTTAATGATGGACGGTTTCTTTTCACAAAGATGGCCTCCTTTACTCCTCTCTCAAACCATTGTTCCTCTCTATCAAGGATGTGAACATCTTCATCCCTGAAAGAGTGACCTCTGACCTGGAGATGAGTGTAGACCGCAGAGTCCTGACCTGATGATGTTGATCTTCTGTGCTGGGCCATCCTTTTGGCCAGTGGCTGTTTAGTTTCCCCAATATAAGACTGATCACAGCCCTCCTGACACTGAACAGCATACACAATATTACTCTGTTTGTGCCGGGGGACTGGATCTTTGGGATGAACCAGTCTTTAATGTATTTTGGGGTTTAAAAGCCACTGGGACGTTGTGTTTAGAGAATAAACGTCTCAATGTCTCTGAAACTCCCGCAACATACGGAATGACCACTGGTCTGGGTCTGGGTTCCTTCTTTTCACCTGATGGCTGGCTGGAGTCCTGTTTGGGTTTCTTCTCTGCTTTCAGGAAGGCCCAGTTAGGATATCCACATTTCTGTACCATACCATACCATACCATTTTATTTATAAAGCACTTTAAACAGGAACAAGTCCACACCAAAGTGCTGGACAAACAAACACGCAACAGGCAACACAGACAATGAAGTACAACACGAAAAACATAAAAACATTGCAGATCATAAATCAAACGATCCAATACAAATCAGCTGGCATTGAAAGCGATGGAGTAGTAGTGAGTTTTTAACCGGGATTTGAAAACCGAGAGGGAGGGGGCCTGTTTGATGAGCAGCGGTAACTCGTTCCAGAGTCTTGGGCCTGCTACAGAGAACGCCCTGTCACCCCTGCGCTTAAGGCGAGTTTCTGGAACTATTAAGAGTACCTGATCCTCTGACCTCAAAGCACGTGGAGGGACATATGGGTGTATCAGATCCGAGAGATAGGCGGGGGCGAGACTGTTCAGCGATTTGTAGACATACATGAGAATTTTGAATTGGATTCGAAGATGAACCGGTAGCCAGTGAAGGGAGGCCAAGACTGGTGTAATGTGCTCTCTTTTGCGTGTGCTGGTTAAAAATCGGGCAGCTGCGTTCTGAACCAGTTGTAATCGTGCAATGGTGGCTTGACTGACGCCAAACAGAAGTGAATTGCAGTAATCAAGCCTAGATGTAATGAATGCGTGAATCACTGTCTCCAGGTGCTTTTTGGATAATATGGGCTTCAGCTTAGACAGACGCCTCAGCTGGAAAAAACAGGATTTGACGATCATGTTTACATGACTGTTGAGTTTCATGGAAGGATCCATTATCACTCCCAGATTTTTGACTTTTTGTTTTTCGGATAGGGGTAGAGCAGACAGGTCAATGCAGTGGTTTGAGGTTGTGTCATTGGGAAGGAACAATATGGCTTCAGACTTCTTATCATTGAAGCTTAAGAAATTTAAAGCCATCCAGTCCCTGATGTCAGCCAGGCAGTCGAGCAGAGGTTGAATAGAGCCTGTACCATTTTGTCTTAGGGGGAAGTAGATTTGACAGTCATCAGCGTAGAAGTGGAAAGGTATATTGTGTTTCCGGAAAATAGCACCGAGTGGCAGCAGGTATAAGGAGAACAAGAGAGGACCCAGGATGGACCCCTGCGGAACCCCCCATTTAAGAGCCGCCACTGCAGAAGTAAAATCATTGATGGACACACAAAAAGACCTGTCAGAGAGGTAGGATCTGAACCAGTTTAGGGCTGATCCTGAGATGCCCACCCACTGCTCCAACCTAGCAATGAGGATCTCATGGTCGATGGTGTCGAAAGCGGATGTGAGGTCCAATAGGACAAGCAGCACAGAGTCACCAGTATCTGTGGATAGAAAGATGTCGTTAAAAACCTTCAGTAGGGCAGTCTCAGTGCTGTGGAGGGATTTGAAGCCAGACTGGAATAGCTCGGGGATAGCGTGATCCTCCAGGAAGCACTTTAGTTGGGACTCAACTATTTTCTCTAGAAGTTTAGAAACAAATGGGAGTCTGGAGACAGGCTGTACAGCCTGTTTTGTGTGTGATTTCTCCTTCTGTCTGGCTTCTGAGTTAGTGGGGACGCTGTCTGCTCTGTGGTACAGAGTCCTGATGACTCCTAACTTGTGCTCCAGAGGGTGATGGGAGTCAAACTGTAAATACTGGTCTGTGTGGGTGGGTTTGCGGTACACCTCAGTTTGCAAATTTCCTCTATCAGAAACTGAGACCTCACAGTCCAAGAAAGCCAACCTGCCATTTTTTACATCTTCTCGTGTGAACTTGATATATTTATCCACAGAGTTGATGTGATCAGTGAAATGTTGGACTTCCTGAGATTTAATTTTAACCCAGGTGTCGTCAACATACCTGAACCAATGACTTGGTGGTCTCCCTGAAAAGGACGTCAAGGCTCTCTTTTCTACCTCCTCCATGTACAGGTTGGCAACAATAGGAGAAACTGGAGACCCCATAGCCAAGCCCGGATCTACCATACGGGCAACCTGGGCACATGCCCAGGGGCCCTTGGCACAGAGGGGGCCCTCTGCTGCAGGCGGATTATTATTTTTTTTGCCGCAACCGGGCCGGCCCTCTGACTCTCTTCATCCGTACAGCACTGTGAGAGAGGATGGTGAAGCAGCTCACAATAACAGTCAGATCGAGCAGAGTGAATTTCAGTTTTTTCAAAATAAAACAAAAAACCCGATAAACTTTACATATGTATTGTGAGTAGAACTAGCCTTTTTCATGACATCCGGAAGTAGCATTTCTTGGTGCTGGGAAATTCCAGCGAGACAGCAAAGCAAAAGATACATTCAACCTTTATTTAGTCAGGTAAATCTTCATGCGCATAGCCAGGGGCGCGTAGCCAGGGGCGGTTCGCCCGGTTCGAACGAACCGCCCACTTTGCCTATGAAGTCCCATCTAGTCATTCTATGAGGGGCGGTTCGTTCGTTTATAAATGTGGACCTTAAAATATAGACACGTCCTGGTAGCTCACTGGAAACGCATTACTTTGCCTATGAAGTCCCAACTAGTCATTCTATGAGGGGCGGTTTGTTTATTATAAATGTGGAGCTCAAAAATACACACGTCCTGGTGGCTCACTGGGTAACGCATTGCGCCGTTAGCTGCTCCTAACCTTATCTAGACCTCGTGGGTTCGATTCCCACAAGGTATGACTTTTTTTTTTTTAGATTATTTATTCATTCCAGATTAAAAAAACTTTATGCTTTATTTCTTGTTGTTTTGTAAATAGTTTTCTTGTGTTTTTTTAATCTGGAATGAATAAAAAAAAAAAAAAAACGTTGTCCCATGTGGGAATTGAACCCATAAGGTTCGGAACGGCGAGCCAACGCTCTTCTCACTGAGCTATCGAGGCATGCTTGTCTGAAAACTGGCTCAGAACGAAAACGACTCAAAACGACTGGCTCAGCTGTTTCCGGCACCTTGCTCCTTCAATTCTCTGGTCTGTGATGCATCTGCCTTTAGTTTAACACCTGTTAATGATGCAAAAGTGGAAAGGATTATTGGACAACTTAATAATAGCAAAGCAAAAGACCTGTATGGGTTAGATAGTATATTTCTGAAAACACATAAGGACAGTCTAATCCCAGTGTTGACAAAAATAATAAATCAGTCTATTAGAGATGGTATATTTCCCGATGCATTAAAAACTGGCATTGTCACGCCCATATATAAGTCTGGAGACAAACTAGAGGTCAGTAACTATCGACCGATTACCATCCTCCCCGTCATCTCAAAAGTCTTTGAAAAGGTCGTAGCAGAGCAACTAATTGAACACCTTGAAACCAAAGCTTTTTTAAATCCTTTGCAATTTGGTTTCAGAAAAAAATACTCAACAGAGACGGCTTGTTCCTACTTCCTTGAAGAAATTAAATCAAAGCTAGACCAAGGAGGTGTAGTGGGTGCCGTGTTCCTAGACCTGCGAAAGGCTTTCGATACTGTTTCCCACAGCATTTTAATAAGCAAACTATCAAATTATGGACTGTCTCGTCAGACAATAAACTGGATTACATCATACCTAAGTGGCAGGAAACAATGTGTTCGAGTAAATCACACACTGTCCCCCTTTCAAGACTGCACCATGGGAGTTCCGCAGGGCTCTATTTTAGGGCCGCTGCTTTTTAGTCTATACATCAATGATCTCCCCTCAATGTGTGATATTAATATCATCATGTATGCGGACGATACTGTTTTGTTCACTCATGGAAAAAATATAACAGAAGTGGCCACAAAATTGACAGGAGAATTGAAAAAGGTTGCTGCCTGGCTACAAAACTGCTGTCTCACATTAAATGTAGAAAAGACAGTTGCAATGTACTTTACAAACAGAAATAAATGTTTGGATTATCCTGATATCCATATAAATGGGGAAAAAATAAAAAATGTAAACAACTTTACCTATTTAGGTGTTACCCTTGACTCAAATTTGAATTTTAGAGACCATGTAAAGAAACTGCGCAACTCTTTAAAATTTAGTCTGGTGAACTTCAGGTACATACGAGGATCTCTTACTACTGAGGCATCATATATGTACTTAAACTCTATGATTTTCTCGCGTTTTCTGTATTGCATGACTAGCTGGTCACAGGCTAGTAAAACAGCTCTAAAGCCTCTTGAATCAATGTTCAAAAGTGCAATAAAAATTCATGATAGGAAATCCAGACAATATCACCACTGTCATATTCTTTTCAAATATGATCTTTTAAACTTTGACAATTTAATATTTCATGCAAATATTTGTCTACTTTTTAAAATCATCCATGGTATGGCTGCTCCTCCTCTAAGAAGGTTTGTCATATTGAACTCAGAAAAAACAACTCGAGTCACAAGGGCGACCTCTAGAGGAGAGTGCAGCATCCCTAAATGTAGGACCTCTTTTGCTAAATCCGTCTTTTCTGTTGTTGCCATGAGTCAGTGGAATATTCTGCCTACTGAGATTATAAAATGTACAAGTTTCCCAACGTTTGCACATCTGACAAGGAAATGGCTTTTATCAAAGCAGGTTTGCACCCACCAGTGATGACTGTGTGTGAGTGAAAGTACAGTTTGTAGGTTTGTTTGAAGAAGTGTGATTATGTATATATGATGTGTATGTGTGTGTGTGTGTGTGTGTGTGTGTGTGTGCGTTGGTGCAAGCGTATTGGCCCGCCTATGCGCCAGACTACGTACCGACATTATCGGGACATTTGGTATTAGCCAGCCTTTGCCAATGTCTGGATAAAACACAGATTGTATCCAAATATATTAATATGTAAACATTGTTTTTTCTCATCAATATCAGCGTAACTTGTGGCTAATAGGCTGCCTGGATGAGTTGGAGTGTGCTTTAACACTTAAAATTGTTTTAATAAAAAGTTATTTACATTTATAAAATTGGCTGGCTACGCACCTCCCAGGGTATTTGTGTGTGGTGTGTATGTTTTTGTGTATCGGTTGCATTTATTGCAGCCGTGTGTGTGGCTCACTGACACACATGGCGCCAAACTGCAACGCCCCTCCTCTCGTGATGTGGAGACCGCGCGAAACTCCAACGCCGCCCCTCCTCTCGTGATGTGGAGCATAGACCCTGTAGTGGGCGGGGGCTCAGGGCGGGGCCTCAGGTGACCGAGTTTTTAAAAGTTAAAGCCCCTTGAGCTTACACGTGCAGAGTTATGGCGTCGTGTGTTGAGTGCATGTAGGTGAGCGGAGATTATTTTTGGAGAGCGATTTAAATAAAATTTTGCAGCGGTAGGTGGACAGAGTGTCAGAGTGTATTGACTTCATTCAGGTAAGAATTAAAAAAATTTTTTTGTTGCTTTTGATGACATCATCTCAAGGAAATGTTAACCTAATCCGGTAGTAACGTGACTTTAACCGCAGCGTCACAAACTGTGAAGACTGTAGAAAACTTTATCAACATTTAGATAAATTAGGAAGTATCTGTGCATGAGTTTTGAGTGCGTGAAGAAAGACGCAGCTCAAACTAGCTGCGGCTAGCGTTAGCATGTAACGTAACTTCACTTCAGAAGCGTGACAACCTTTCAACGCTGTTGAAAACTTTTATAGACATTTATATAAATCAGCGATACTATATATGCATCACTTGTGGATGTTTTTAGTGGTTATTTAGAGTCTTAACGCGACGAAGACAAAATTAAACGCACGTCGCGTTAGCGTCACTACCGTGAACGTGTCACGTCACAATAACAGCGTGACTAACGCTGTAATTTAACATGCGTTAATAGGGTAGAGGGGTTTTAATGTTTCCAACGTCATTTTTCTGCTAATTCTGCTCTTTTTTTTTTTTTTTACCTCTGAGCAGTGAGCAGACGGACGAACTGCGTCGTTACGTCATCACGTCATCACGTTGCAGCCTCGTTACGTCATCACGTTGACTGCAGTTTTATGTAGGTATAAGAATACTGTTGTTGGAATACTGAATACTGAATAATACAGAATACTGTATAAGTGTATTGTATAAACTTGAGAATTGTTTTTTAACTTTTTCATATTTTTACATGTACAGGTTTTCAGCTAGTCCAAGAGGTCATTTGGTATTTGGTGAGTCAAACATCCCGCCTTCCTGAAAACAGACAGATGGATTCTTTACTGACTGAGGTCCACGCTTTATCCATCCATCCATGCATTCATCCATCCATCAAACATCCATCCATCAAACATCCATCCATCCATCATCCATCAAACATCCTACCTTCCTAAACCCAGACATATGGATTCTTTACTGACTGAGGTCCAAGCTTTATCCATCCATCCATCTATCAAACATCCATCCATCCATCAAACATCCATCCATCCATCCATCAAACATCCATCCATCCATCAAACATATATCCATCCATCAAACATCCATCCATCCATCAAACATCCTGCCTTACTGAACCCAGACAGATGGATTATTTACTGACTGAGGTCCACGCTTTATCCATCCATACATCCATCCATCCATCAAACATCCACACATCCATCCATCCATCCATCCATCAAACATCATCCATCCATCATCAAACATCCTGCCTTCCTGAACCCAGACATATGGATTCTTTACTGACTGAGGTCCACGCTTTATCCATCCATCCATGCATTCATCCATCCATCAAACATCCATCCATCAAACATCCATCCATCCATCATCCATCAAACATCCTACCTTCCTAAACCCAGACATATGGATTCTTTACTGACTGAGGTCCAAGCTTTATCCATCCATCCATCTATCAAACATCCATCCATCCATCAAACATCCATCCATCCATCCATCAAACATCCATCCATCCATCAAACATATATCCATCCATCAAACATCCATCCATCCATCAAACATCCTGCCTTACTGAACCCAGACAGATGGATTATTTACTGACTGAGGTCCACGCTTTATCCATCCATACATCCATCCATCCATCAAACATCCACACATCCATCCATCCATCCATCCATCCATCAAACATCATCCATCCATCATCAAACATCCTGCCTTCCTGAACCCAGACATATGGATTCTTTACTGACTGAGGTCCACACTTTATCCATCCATCCATCAAACATCCATCCATCATTCATCCATCAAACATCCATCCATCTATCTATCCATCCATCTATCAAACATCCGGCCTTCTTGAAACCAGACAGATGGATTCTTTACTGACTGAGGTCCACGCTTTATCCATCCATACATACATCCATCTATCAAACATCCATCCATCCATCCATCAAACATCCATCCATCCATCCATCAAACATCCATCCATCATCCATCCATCAAACATCCTGGCTTCCTGAACCTAGACAGATGGATTCTTTACTGACTGAGGTCCACGCTTTATCCATCCATCCATCCATCAAACATCCATCCATCCATCCATCAAACATCCATCTATCCATCCATCAAACATCCTGCCTTACTGAACCCAGACAGATGGATTCTTTACTGACTGATGTCCACGCTTTATCCATCCATCCATCAAACATCCACACATCATCCATCAAACATCCATCCAAACATCCACACATCATCCATCAAACATCCATCCATCAAACATCCATCCATCATCCATCCATCAAACATCCATCCATCTATCCATCCATCTATCAAACATCCTGTCTTCCTGAACCCAGACAGATGGATTCTTTACTGACTGAGGTTCATGCTTTATCCATCCATACATACATCCATCCATCCATCTATCAAACATCCATCCATCCATCAAACATCCAGCCTTGCTGAACCCAGACGGATAGATTCTTTACTGACTGAGGTCCACGCTTTATCCATCCATCCATGCATCCATCCATCCATCCATCCATCCATGCATCCATCTATCAAACATCATCCATCCATCCATCAAACATCCTGCCTTCTTGAAAACAGACATATGGATTCTTTACTGACTGAGGTCCACGCTTTATCCATCCATCCATGCATCCATCCATCCATAAAACATCCATACATCCATCCATCCATCAAACATCCTGCCTTCCTGAACCAGACAGATGGATTCTTTACTGACTGAGGTCCACGCTTTATCCATACATCCACCCATCCATCCATCAAACATCCATCTATCCATCATCAAACATCCATCCATCAAACATCCTGCCTTGCTGAACCCAGACAGATGGATTCTTTACTGACTGAGGTCCACGCTTTATCCAACCATCCATGCATCCATCCATCTATCAAACATCTATCCATCAAACATCCATCATCCATCAAACATCCTGCCTTCCTTAACCCAGACATATGGATTCTTTACTGACTGAGGTCCACGCTTTATCCATCCATCTATCAAACATCCATCCATCCATCCATCAAACATCCATCCATCCATCCATCAAACATCCATCCATCATCCATCCATCAAACATCCTGGCTTCCTGAACCTAGACAGATGGATTCTTTACTGACTGAGGTCCACGCTTTATCCATCCATCCATCCATCAAACATCCATCCATCCATCCATCAAACATCCATCTATCCATCCATCAAACATCCTGCCTTACTGAACCCAGACAGATGGATTCTTTACTGACTGATGTCCACGCTTTATCCATCCATCATCAAACATCCACACATCATCCATCAAACATCCATCCAAACATCCACACATCATCCATCAAACATCCATCCATCAAACATCCATCCATCATCCATCCATCAAACATCCATCCATCTATCCATCCATCTATCAAACATCCTGTCTTCCTGAACCCAGACAGATGGATTCTTTACTGACTGAGGTTCATGCTTTATCCATCCATACATACATCCATCCATCCATCTATCAAACATCCGTCCATCCATCAAACATCCAGCCTTGCTGAACCCAGACGGATAGATTCTTTACTGACTGAGGTCCACGCTTTATCCATCCATCCATGCATCCATCCATCCATCCATCCATCCATCCATCCATGCATCCATCTATCAAACATCATCCATCCATCCATCAAACATCCTGCCTTCTTGAAAACAGACATATGGATTCTTTACTGACTGAGGTCCACGCTTTATCCATCCATCCATGCATCCATCCATCCATAAAACATCCATACATCCATCCATCCATCAAACATCCTGCCTTCCTGAACCAGACAGATGGATTCTTTACTGACTGAGGTCCACGCTTTATCCATACATCCACCCATCCATCCATCAAACATCCATCTATCCATCATCAAACATCCATCCATCAAACATCCTGCCTTGCTGAACCCAGACAGATGGATTCTTTACTGACTGAGGTCCACGCTTTATCCAACCATCCATGCATCCATCCATCTATCAAACATCTATCCATCAAACATCCATCATCCATCAAACATCCTGCCTTCCTTAACCCAGACATATGGATTCTTTACTGACTGAGGTCCACGCTTTATCCATCCATCTATCAAACATCCATCCATCCATCAAACATCCATCTATCAAACATCCATACATCCATCATCCATCCATCAAACATCCATACATCTATCCATCAAACATCCTACCTTCCTGAACCCAGACAGATGGATTTACTGACTGAGGTCCACACTTTATCCATCCATCCATCCATCAAACATCCATCCATCCATACATCCATGCATCAAACATCCATCCATCCATCTATCCATCAAACATCTCAAACATCCATCAAACATCCATCCATCCATCCATCAAACATCTATCCATCCATCAAACATCCATCCATCCATCAAACATCCTGCCTTGCTGAACCCAGACAGATGGATTCTTTACTGACTGAGGTCCATGCTTTATCCATCCATTCATCCATCCATCCATCCATCAAACATCCACACATCCATCCATCCATCCATGCATCCATCCATCAAACATCATCCATCCATCATCAAACATCCTGCCTTCCTGAACCCAGACATATGGATTCTTTATTGACTGAGGTCCACACTTTATCCATCCATCCATCAAACATCCATCCATCCATCCATCAAACATCCATCCATCATTCATCTATCAAACATCCATCCATCTATCTATCCATCCATCCATCAAACATCCATCCATCCATCCATGTATCCATCCATCAAATATCATCCATCTATCCATCAAACATCTTGCTTTCTTAAAAACATGATAAACTGAAATTGTGTGTGTGTTTGTGTGTGTGACTGTTTTGTGGTTTCTAAGGACAGTGTTTTGTCAGGACAGTAATGAACTGTAATCTGCTTGTCTGTTTATAGCATATGACAATGTCCATAAAAACCACAAAACAGTCACACACACAAACGCACACAATTTCAGTTGAACATGTTATATTTACATGTATATGTCTATCTGTACAGTATATGTATATGCATATACAGTATACATGTATATGCATATATGTATATACACTGTATATGAATATGCATATATGATATGCTTATATACATGTATATATGTATATTTGTGTGTATGTATATGACATAGATATCAATTTTATAAATAATGCAGGGATTGTTATGTATGACTTCAATATTATTAGTCACAGTTTTTAAATTTATAGTTTTCTTTCATTCAGCTAATTTTAATTTCATCTTAGTCCACCCATCATGAGAGGAGTTTTGTAAATACTATGTCCATCCATCTTTCCTTTATGTGAGATGGATACTTTGGCCAAAAACAATCATGTAATGTTTATTGGTTTACATGTGACAGCAGCTATCATCAAAATGTAGAATTTCCTCTAAATATAAGTATAAATGATCTGTTCCAGATGACGTGAACACGTCCAGAGTCAGGAGATCGCAGGTAGCCAGAAGAGCGATCAACTTCCATTAAACACGAGTACCAAGGTACATTTTAGTTCTTGTGTTCCTAAACAGATATACTTGCTACGTGTGGATTCATCAACCTTATTGTTCAATTGTGTGTGTATGGGAGTGTATTGTGGTTTTTTTATGGACAGTTGTTTGTTAGGACAGTCATACGCTAGTCTGGTTAAAACCAAACCCTGTCCTTCACTTTGCTTCGTACTAGGGTCTGGCATTCCTCCCATTGAAAACGATTTCTCCGGTCTATTTTTGACCGGACCAATCAGAGAACAGAAGGCGTAGTTTTGTTAGCTTAGCCTGGCAAGGTCCAGGCTATTCAGATAAAAAGCTCAGAAACCACTTGGTGGATATTTTTTCTGCTACCAGTGTGTAATTATATGGCTCTAATTTACTGACTGTTGGCCTTGATGAAACATTTGAGATAAAATTCGATTTTTTATCATTTATTTTCGTAGCGCACCCTGAGGCTGTTTGGAAAATGTGAAACCGAAACTATTTAAATCCAGCAGATTTGACCATTTCGTGAATTGATTTAGGAACTGTTAAGCTCAGAAACACTTCTGATAAAACGTCAGCTAAGAAATATAGTTTTTCTCAGGAAAGAAATAATAGTTTTTTACCTTGTTTTCTGGAAAATTCCTTCGTGGTGGCAGCCATTTTAACTGACGACGTCAGTCGACGTCGTTCAAAACTCCGCCTTCTGTTCTCTGATTGGTCTGTTAATCTGCCAATCCGCCTTCTGTTCCCTGATTGGTCCGGTCAAAAATCGACCGGAGGAATCGTTGTCTATGGGACAAATCCCAGACCCAGCAGTGAAGGGAAATAGAATTGAGCGGAGCTGTGCAGGTATGGCGAGGGCCAGGCTAGTCATACGCTATAAACAATCAGACAATCAATCAGATGGCAGTTCATTACAGTCCTGATAAAACACTGTCCTTAAAAACCATAAAACAGTCACACACACAAACACACAATTTCAGTTGAACATGTTATATTTACATGTCTATGTCCATCTGGACAGTCAGAGAGACATTCAGCAGGTAGACAGTCAGAGAGACATTCAGCAGGTAGACAGTCAGAGAGACACTCAGCAGGAGGACAGTCAGAGAGACACTCAGCAGGTGGACAGTCAGAGAGACATTCAGCAGGTAGACAGTCAAAGAGACACTCAGCAGGAGGACAGTCAGAGAGACATTCAGCAGGTGAACAGTCAGAGAGACATTCAGCAGGTGGACAGTTAGAGAGACACTCAGCAGGTGGACAGTCAGAGAGACACTCAGCAGGTAGACAGTCAGAGAGACACTCAACAGGTGGACAGTCAGAGAGACATTCAGCAGGTAGACGGTCAGAGAGACATTCAGCAGGTAGACAGTCAGAGAGACACTCGGCAGGAGGACAGTCAGAGAGACACTCAGCAGGTGGACAGTCAGAGAGACATTCAGCAGGTAGACAGTCAGAGAGACACTCAGCAGGAGGACAGTCAGAGAGACATTCAGCAGGTGGACAGTCAGAGAGACACTCAGCAGGTGGACAGTCAGAGAGACACTCAGCAGGAGGACAGTCAG
>JBBPBX010008717.1:0-31247 GCA_038048925.1 Garcialebias charrua
TTTCTGGATGGACCCCAAGTACTTGAAGTCCTGCACCTTTGTGACCTCTGCTCCTTGTAGCCTCACTGTTCCACTGGCCTCCCTCTCATTCACACACATGTACTCTGTCTTACTACGGCTGACTTTCATTCCTCTTCTTTCAAGTGAATACCTCCACCTCTCCAAGTTCTCTTCCACCTGTTCCCTGTTCTCACCACAGATCACAATGTCATCTGCAAACATCATAGTCCATGGGGATTCCTGCCTGACCTCATCTGTTAGTCGGTCCATCACCAGAGCAAACAAGAAGGGGCTCAGAGCCGATCCTTGATGCAATCCCACCTCCACCTTGAAGCTATCTGTCACTCCTACAGCACATCTCACCACTGTCCTGCTGTCCTCATACATGTCCTGTTGTCTTCATACATGTCCTGCTGTCCTCATACATGTCCTGCTGTCCTCGTACATGTCCTATACCAGTCTAACATACTTCTCTTCCACTCCAGTTTTCTTCATGCAATGCCACACCTGCTCCCTTGGCACCCTGTCATATGCTTTTTCTAAATCCACAAAGACAAAATGGAGTTCTTTCTGACCCTCTCTGTACTTCTCCATCAGCATTCTCAAAGCAAAGATGGCATCTGTGGTGCTCTTTATTTTGCATGAAACCATACTGCTGCTCACAATTAGTCACCTCTTGTCTAAGCCTTGCTTCCACAACTCTCTCCCAGATCTTCGTGTGATTCATCAACTTAATTCCTCTGTAGTTGCTACAACTCTGTACATCACCCATCTAGCTATCCATCCATCCATTATCTTTTACCCACTACAGTACTTCCTTTTTGGTTGTGTGTGGTTGTGTGTGTGTGTGTGTGTGTGTGCGCGCAGTGTGCGGGGGGCGCTCACTGGTGCCCATGTCTAGCTATCACTGTGCGAGATGCGGGGGGTACCATGGACAGTTCACAAGTCTATCACAATGACCAATACATGTACTGGTACAAGGATCCTTGTTACAAATGGGCACCAGCACACTTCTTCTCCATTTCTCAGACATTTTCTCATCCTCAAATATGCCATTGAATATTTGAGTCAAACACCTCACTGCCATCTCTCCAAGGCATTTCCAAACCTCCACTTGAATGTCATCAAGTCCTACTGCCTTCCCTTTCTTCATTCTTTCCAGAGCTTTCCGGACTTCACCATCACTAATCTTTCACACTTCCTGGTCCACAGTTTCTATGACTTCTACTCTTCTTTCCCTTTCATTGTGTTCATTCATAAGTTCCTCAAAGTGCTACTTATATCTTCCCATCATGCTCTCTTCACATTAGAATATTGCATTTTCATCTTTAATAAGCCTAACCATGGGCATAGCCAGAATTTTGTGGGGGGCGGTTCATTTTAAAGCAGAAGTTGACAATGCTAAACTAATGTGCCTGGATAGCTCAACTGATAAAGCGTCTGCCTTCAGTCCCAAAGCTCGTGGGATCAAGTCCCGCATGGTACAAAGTTTTTTTTTTTTTTATTCATTCCAGATTAAAAAAGCACAAGAAAACTATTTACAAAACAGCAAGGAATAAAACAATGCATTAAATGAAAGGAATCAGACGAAGAAAATAATCTTATCTGCCCCTTCTCAAACTATTTTTTTTTCAAACACTCTTTTATTGGATAAAAAAAGAAGAATGTGTTAACCACAGCCTGTGGTTAACACATTCTTCTTTCTTCACAGGCATATTAACTACTTTTTTTATCCAATAAAAGACAAATGTAAAATTAGTTGTTTGAATCGAGTGTTTGAAAAAAAAAATAGTTTGAGAAGGGGCAGATAAGATTATTTTCTTCGTCTGATTCCTTTCATTTAATGCATTGTTTTATTCCTTGCTGTTTTGTAAATAGTTTTCTTGTGCTTTTTTAATTTGGAATGAATTAAAAAAAAAAAAATGTTGTACCAAGCGGGACTTGATCCCACGAGCTTTGGGACTGAAGGCAGACGCTTTATCAGTTGAGCTATCCAGGCACATTAGTTCAGCATTGTCAACTTCTCCTTTAAAAGTGGGCGGTTCGTTCGAACCCCCCGAACCCCCCTTGCCTACGCGCATGCTAACCTGTTGCACATCCTTTCCAGCCCGATCCTTCTGTCTCGCCAATCAGTACAAGTCCTTCTCACCCTCTTTAGTGTCCATCCTCCCATACAACTCATCATATGCCCTCTGCTTTGCCTTAGCTACCTCCCTCTTTTCTCTACATTGCATCTCCTTAAATTCCTGTCTCATCTCTTCAGTCCTGTCACTGTCATATTTCTTCCTGTCTAAACTTTTTTGTAAATACAGCTTGTCACTTCAAAATAATGTTGTTCTGTTGACCCAATGCACATTTTCTGTTTTTCAGGTGTAATATTGCAATTATCCTTCTGACAGACCTCATTGTGGACCATGGAGTAAAAGTAGAGTGGAGTGCCTATGTGTATCTCTTGCTACATGCTGTGTTTATAGGTAATTTGTTTCTGTTTGGTCTCTTTGGACACTTTCCACAAATCTAACCATGAATAGCTTTATAGACATTACTGAGTCATTACATTTAGACATGCTGTATTAACAACACACTTGCATTCCTAGGAGGAATACCGGTACATATTGTACACTGTTGTGCAGGAAGTTTTAAGCAAAGCTCTAATGTGATGTACTGGTATTAGTATGCTGAGGATGTGATGGAAAATACTCTCAACTACTACTGCATAAAATCTTTGCTCCATATCTGTAAAATTGACTGAGTTATAACAAGTTGGTTTTTCTGATATTGTTTGCTGTGGCAGCCATCTTTAATTATGTTAACTTGGATATACATTCAGTGATTTCTTTCTGAGAGTTTCACTAAAGTCAGTCTAACAGTTTATTAGATATTTTGCTAACAGGGTTTCGTTGATCCTTTCGTTTCAGGCTTTGATCACCAGCACCCAGAGGTCTATGAGCACTGCAAACGTCTGCTGCTTCACCTGCTCATTGTCCACTCTGCGAGTAGCAGTGGCCCATCTGTGGCCAAGGTGCTTTTACAAAACAGAGACTACAATGATCCAAAAGTTCTGACTGTGAAACCAGCAACCCCTGAATGCAATCTTACAGGTCAGTCCTGCAGTCAGCCTCAGGACAGAGAAAAATGAACAATAAAGAGTGAGAGATTTTCTGTTAAATTACAAGTTTGTACCTAGCTGAAATATTACTCTTTCATATGTTAGAAGTTCCAAACTTGCTCACTGGGTGGCAGTAACACACTTGTATCAAACAAGTTTTCAGCAGCAAGAATAAGTACGGTAAAAAAAAAAAAAGTCACAGCACAAAAACATTTGTTTTAAAATGTTAGAAAGAAAAGCTCATAAACCAGCAGCTGACAGTTTTTGTTCATAGCATTCATTTTGTGTGATACATTAGAAATGTCCTCAGCGTGGCCTTATCAGAAACTCCTATTACAATATGCCAGCCAAGATGGGCTGGAAATAAGCCTGTCATTTTTGTGGAGGGCTGGATCCCTCCAAGAAAGTTTATAGGTCAGACAGTTTATTTTGAAAAACTCTTCTAATAATGAGCAGAAGTTCTTACCACGTGAAGTCTCTCCCTCTCAGAGTCCAACTGGACAGTGTAGACACGTGCACAAGCTCAGTCACCAAGCACTTTCCTATGGGTCTGTGCAGTACCACAATGTGTAGCTGTTTTTAGTAGCAATACTGCAAAGAAAAAAATGGTTCTACATTTAATAATAAAAAGGCTGGCTCCACCATGTTACCAGTTGTACATTGGATGTGCGAAAATAACAATACTCCCACTGTACAAGTTACCCACTGGGTAGCTCACCCCACAGCCTAGCCATACATAGGTAGCTTAGCTGTTGCCAGCTACATCATAGCTTTAAAGCCAAATCTTCCTGGAACATCAGGGCTTCCACAAAAGCAAAAGAGAATCCACAAGCATGAACCTGCCTGTGTGAAAACAAAATTTCAAGCTGGGATAACCACCAGACTTGTGTAGTTTGCCTTGATGTGAAACATTCCCAGACAGCCATTGAGTCTGTGAAGTCAAAGTCAACTTTATTGTCAGAACTGCAATATGTACAGGACATACACAGGATTGAAATTGCGTTTCTCTCAGTCCCTCGGTGCAACGGTGACCATTTAAACACTAAAACACTGAAACATTTAAGTACATTAACATTTAAGTGAAGTAGTACTTATACTGGAGCCAGTTCTCCCTGTCTGTTGGCTTGTCAATCAGCATAGTGCAGCTGCAATCAAATGTCTACTTCCTTGTACAGCAAGTCCTTTAAAGAGAAACACCTGGTGGCAGGCAGTTTGATGCTGGACTGTGAATGTATGGAAAAGTGTGGTCTTCACCAAAAGCTTCCATTTGAGCTGGTGGTTGCAGCATGCCTGTACCTAAAGACCTCCATATTGACAGGAAGCCCCACTTCTCCCCATGAAAATACTTTTGATCCAATCAGACAGAAAAGTCTTACAAATTAGCTGTGCCTTCAGTGCGTACTCTGAACACCTGATCCCTGCTGATGACTTATCAAGCATAACTTTGAGAGCAGATGACCACTTCATCAGATAGATGCTGTATTATGGGATAAAGTGTGCATCTTTATGGATCTCCACTTTCACAAAGTGCCAATCCAGGCTCTGGAAAGAACCGTGGTTCCACAGTAGAGGGCCATGTGGCTAAATCTCATCCTACAAGCTCAGTTGAGTGCAGCAATCACTTTGATGCAAAATATTTTATTTATTTATTTTAATAACCTGTATTTAACCAGGAAAATTCCATTGAAATCACATATCTCTTTTTCAAGGGATGCCTGGGCCTGAAGGCAGTTTAACATGCATGTTTTTTAGCCTGTGGGAGGAAACTGGAGTGCCCGGAGAACATGCAGTCTCCACACAGAAAGACCCCAGGTCCAAACCAGGGATTGAACCCAGGGCCTTCTTGCTATGCAGCAACAGTTCTAACAACTAATCCATTGTGCTATGAAGACTTTGAAGCCCTGAATCTATGCCATCCCGTAACTATGTTTGCTGCCATGAGCACAGCCCCAGCACCAAACTTTGTTTTGGTGCCTGCTCACTTGCCTCCCACATTCAACACAATTCAATTCAGTTTATTTATATAGCGGCCATCTGCTTTGACTGGCTGGGTTTGAGAATAACAGGAAGGAGGAACAGATACACAATGGCAGGTTGAGAATTGTGTTAAGATAGAAATAGTAATGAAAATGGACTGTACTTACTGTATGTAGCGCCTTTCTACCTTATTCAGATACTCAAAGTGCTTTACACTATAATCTGTACCCTTATTTACCCATTCATACAGCACTCTGGGCCCAGAGCAAGGCCCTTAACCCCCACCATCCCCACCATCTGCTCCCTAAACAGGTCTCTCTTGAAAATGAGTTCTCATGGTTCAATGAGACTACCTGTAAAAATAAAGGGTAAATGAAAATAAATAAAAAACAATCTCTATAAAGCTAATCGAACAAATCATTCTAAAGAGACTAATCAGAGCTTTATCACATTCATACACTAATGGGACACACATCGGAGGCAATGAGGGGTTCAGTATCTTGCCTAGGGACAATTCGGCATGTGACTGCTGGTGGATTCGAACCCCCAAATCTTGCATTGGAGGATGATTGCTCTAACCACTCAGCCGCAGCCGCCCTAATATCAAATGAAAACCATTGAATTTGAACAATTCATATAGGAAATGAGGTCATTTTGTCCTCCAGTAGTCTTAAGCCTACCCTACAGACAACCCTAACTGTAAGATCTAAAAAAAGTTAAGTCTGGTCCTCTGGACATTCAAAAAACAAAACGAAAAAAATTGTAGAAACGTTTAGTCTTTCGTCAAAAAACGTATTCCTTCTGAGGTGCTGTATTCAGCTCAGTCTTATAAATAGCACCTTATCATAGTGGATCAACCAGTTTGTTGCTAGCCTGGTTAAAACCAGACCCTTGTCCTTCACTTCGCTTCGTACTAGGGTCTGGACTTTCTGTTATAGAGAACAAATTATTGCTGGAGGCGTGGCCTCTGCTGAGGAACAAAACCATTGGATCTTAGAAAAATTTTGAACAGGGAAAAGCATTCTGCTCCCTCCCCCTCAGAGCCATATATGGTCTGTTTCCCGTGCTCTGCTGAACTTGACATCAGCTCCGCCTCCTGCTGCATTTTCTCTCGCTGCCGCTGCATATTCTGTGTTTATATGTTAATAAAACGTTCTAAAAAATAAAATAAAACCATGGAGCTCTGGTCCAGCACACCAGAAGACCAGAAAATCTGCAGGGACTCGGGCAGCAACGTAAAACCCGAGTTTAATTCTCTCGTGAGTGACAACCTGAGGCATTTCCTCATTCAACTCAGCGGAGGGAGAGGAGGATCACTTGACTTTTGGCAAAAAAACAAAAGAAAACTCCAGATAAGGGATTAAGAAGGGGAATTTAATACATTTGTGTCACATATAAAACAGTCCTGCATCGCTTTGCATCGCTTTGAATGAGAACATGCGGATGCTCGCTGGCTGCGCGCTGGGACAGGTGGGGGCGTGGGTTAGGGGCCAAAAACTCCGCCTTCTGTTCTCTGATTGGTCCGGTCAAAAATCTTCCGGAGAAATCCTTCTCTATGGGAGAAGTCCCAGACGGAGCAGTGAAGGGAAAATAGAATTGAGCGGAGCTGCGTAGGAAGGCGAGGGCCAGGCTAGTTTATTGCTGACAACCCGAAATTTGGATTAACTAAAGACTTTTTAAAGGAAGTATTTGGACACCTAACTATAAGAATGGTCAAAAAGGAAAGTCTTAAGTCCAGTCTTGGGGCCGAGGTGGGTTAGAGGTAGGGCAGCCGACTCGGGACCCGAAAGTCCCAGGTTCAGTCCCCCGTCATTTCACATTTTGTGGTGTCTGAGTAGGACACCCTTTCCCCAAATGCTCTCAGGGCGCTTTAAATAGCTACCCACTGCTCCACTGCATAGAGCCAATTTCACCATTGTATGGGAACATACAAAGATGACAACATATACACATGATTATTATTATTATTAAAACTGGACAATGTGTCAGCCTTACGTGCAGAACCTGGAAGTTGGTTCCACAAGAGAGGAGCCTGATAACTGACAGATCTTCCTCCCATTTATTATTTATTGACCTTTAACTATTCTGCTTTTGGAAACTCTAGGAACCGCAAATAAGCCTGCAGTCTGAGAGCGACGTTCTCTGCTAGGAAAATATTGAACAATAAGATCTTGAATATAAGATAGAGCTAGGTTGTTGAGAGCTTTGTAGGTTAGAAGTAAGATTTTGAATTCAGTTCTGAATTTGACAAGGAGCCATTGGAGAGAAACTAAAACTGGAGAGATATGATCTCTCTTACCAACTCCATTTAGGACACTGGCAGCAGCAATTTCAAAGTCAAAGTCAAAGTCAACTTTATTGTCAGATCTGCAATATGTACAGTGCAGGACATACACAGGACCGAAATTGCGTTTCTCTCAGTCCCTCGGTGCAACAGTAAACATCTAAACATTGAAACACTGAAACATATAATAATAGACATAAGCATAAAAATAGTAAAACTAACACTGTCCTGAGTTGTTTTTTTTTTTGTTTTTTTTGCATAGTGGTATAAAAAAAGAGTATAAAAAGTATAACTAAAATAAACTAAAGGTTTCTAGCATTGACATTTGCAAAGTGGCAAAGCAGCGTATGAGTCAATGTACACAGTATATGTATGAGGTAGTAGTTGATGTTGTTGTAGAGGCAAAAAGTGGCATATGCAGTAAGGCACATTGGGCATCCCTAAATAAGACCGTTCAGAGCACACTGTATATGTACCAGCAGTGGTGTAGATATTAGAGTAGTGTAAATAAATGTAAACAGTAGTAATTACATGTAAGCAGTAGTAATAAAAGTAAACAGTATTAATAAATGTAAACAGAGAATGTAAACAGTATTATGATTATAGGCAGTGATGTAATACAGACATTAGTGCAAGTATGAGAAGTAGTGCAAACTGTATGAGCACATGACCGAGAGTTTAGTGAAAACCCGTTTGGTGACACAGAGTCTAGTGTTAAAAACTTTGTGTTGAGTGATAATATGTGAGAAAGTTTTAGTGTTAAGGCAGTTCAAATGGGAGGGGAGGCAGAGCAGGCAGAGTGTTTAGCATTCTGACTGCCTGATGAACAGAGCTGTCTCTCAGTCTGCTGGTTCGAGCCTGGAGACTCCTCAGTCTCCTCCCTGATGGCAGCAGTCTGAAGCAGCTGTGTAGTGGGTGTGTGGGATCACCTGCCATGCGGTGGGCTTTCCGAGTGAGGCGTTTGCTGTGTAAGTCCTGCAGTGAGGGCAAGGAGGTGCCCACGATCTTCTCAGCTGCTCTCACAATGCGCTGGAGGCTCTTGCGGCAGGATGCAGTACATGCACCAAACCACACAGTGATGCAGCTGGTCAGGACACTTTCTATGGCACCTCTGTAGAAGGTGCTCATGATGGGGGTTGAAGCTCCAGCCCTTTTCAGCTTGCGGAGAAAGTAGAGACGCTGGTGAGCCTTCTTTGCCAGTGCTGCAGTGTTCCTGCTCCAGGACAGGTCCTTTGAGACGTGCACTCCCAGGAACTTGGTGCTGTCCACTCTCTCCACTGCGGTGCTGTTGATGGTCAGAGGAGGATGTTGGGCATCCCTCTTCCTGAAGTCCACAACAATCTCCTTTGTCTTCTCCACGTTGAGAGTGAGATTGTTGTGTCCGCACCACAAGGCCAGGCGGCTCACCTCGTTCCTGTAGTCCGTCTCATCGTTGTTGCTGATGAGACCTACCACTGTTGTGTCATCCGCAAACTTGATGAAGTGGTTGGAGCTGTACGATGGTGTGCAGTCATGTGTTAGCAGGGTGAATAGAAGGGGGCTCAGCACACATCCTTGTGGGGCCCCTGTGTTCAATGTGATGGTGCTAGATGTGTTACTCCCGACCCGTACTGTCTGTGGTCTCCCGGTCAGGAAGTCTAGCAGCCAGTTACACATTGAGGTGTTCAGCCCCAGACTGTCCAGTTTATGGATGAGCTGTTGGGGGATGATGGTGTTAAATGCCGAGCTGAAGTTGATGAACAACATTCTAACATAGGAGTCCTTCGTGTCCAGATGTGTGAGAGCTGTGTGAAGGGCAGAGGAGATGGCATCGTCAATTTGGATCAACTAAAGACTTTTTAAAGGAAGTATTTGGACACCCAGATAATAAACCATTGCAATAATCCAGTCTAGACGTGACAAATGCATGAACCAGTTTTTCTGCTTCACTTTTAGATAAGATTTTTCTAATTTTAGTGATATTACACAGGTGGAAGAAGGCGGTTCTAGTAAGGTTTTTAATGGAGTTAAAAGACATGTCCTGATCGAAAATAACACCCAAGATTTTTAACATTAGAGCTGGAGGCCAGATTAATGCCTTTCAAGGAGGGCAAAAGATTGGAAAATGTATTCTTAAGATGCTCAGGTCCAAAAACTAAAACCTCAGTCTTGTCTGTATTCAAAAGCAGAAAATTTAGGGTCATCCAGGTTTTTATGTCTATAAGACATGCTTGTAGTCTAAGTAACTGATTGGATTCATTGGGTTTCATGGACAAGTATAACTGTGTATCATCAGCATAACAATGAAAATGTATCCCATGCTTTTTAATATGGATGGGGCCGATCCGGTATCAGTATTGGGCTCCGATACTAGCATAATTTACGTATCGTATTTTTCCGATTCAACCTGCAGAGATTTCTGATCCATTATGTATGTCTGTGTTTGCTCTGCACATTGGCTTCAAACTATGGAATGGATTTCCTGAACGGAGATGTGTCTCATGAACCCAGAGTAATAAGACCCGCCTCACATTCAAGAAATCTATTTCATAGTTTGCAGCCAGCCAAAACGTACAGCAGCATTGTGGCTAATGGCTAACCAACTTTTCATCAAAACATTTTTATTTTTTTATTTACCTTTTATTTATACAGGTAGTCTAGAGCCACAAGAACTCATTTTCAAGAGAGACCTGTTAGGGAGCAGATGATGGGGGTTAAGGGCCTTGCTCAGGGGCCCAGAGTGGAGCAAGTATTTTACATTAGAAACAACACAAAGAAAGACAGCAACATGCAATGTCTGCAGAGCCATAGCACCACATTAAATTGTGGTAAAGTTAGTTTTTCATTGGACATTCGAGCTCCGTGGCTTTAGCAGTGTGCTTCTCTCGCTCAAACCGAAGTAGGCAGCCCAACCCTGGCCAGCTGCGCCCAATCTGCCCCGCTCAGTCTGCCCGTCTTGAAGGAGGAGCAGACTGAGCGCGGCTGACAAAAATCAGACTGCCCGCTTTGGACTAAACGAGAAGAACACACCGCGGAAGCCACGGAGCTTGAATGTTTACCAAGAAGTTTCTAAACTTCATCGTAATTAATGACCAACCACCATCAGTTGTAACAAATAAAGGATTTCACAGCTTGATACTTGCAGTCAAGATACAGTTTACCCTCCAGAAGATATTAATCAGTGCAACAGTAAACAATCATAAAAAAAGCATATCAGAGTCAGAGTCAGAGTCAGAGAGAATTTATTGTCATTTGCACCGCATGTAGTACATGTGTTGAAAACGAGATTATGTACACAGGGTCCCAGTTACATCCAACAACAAATGCAAGAGAAAAACAATAATAACATCTAGGATTAACTAAGAGAGACATCAGCTAGTAATACACTAAGCCCTAATGTAGTAGAAAAACATCATTATAAACAGCAGCACGAACATGAGCAGATGGTCACAGATGAACGCAGCAACAAGAAACAGATCAGTATCAGTATGATGTGACATTTTGCAGTGTTTATTCTTATTATTTATTTATTCATGAGTCTGACAGCCTCAGGGTAGAAGCTGTTTCTCAGTCTAGTGGTTCTACATTTGATGCTCCTCAACCTCCGTCCCGAGGGGAGTGGTGCAAAGAGTGAGTGTGCTGGGTGAGTGAGGTCTTTCATGATGCAGGTGGCTCTTTTTCTGCATCTGGAGGTGTAAATGTCTGTGATGGTGGGGAGACTGACTCCCACAGACTTCTGTGCAGCCTTCACCACTCTCTGCAGAGCTTTTCTCTCTGCAACTGTGCAGCCTCCATGCCACACGTTGATGCTGGAGCACAGGACGCTCTCCACTGCACACCTGTAGAACGAGGTGAGGACTGGGCTTCTCAGACCGGCTCGTCTCAGCCGTCTGAGGAAGTAGAGTCTCTGATGACCTTTCTTGATCAGGCTGGTGGTGTTATTGCTCCAGCTGAGGTTATCATTCATGTGTACACCCAGGTATTTGTAGCTGGAGACCACCTCCACCGCAGATCCACCTATATACAGTGGGGTGTGGGTGTGTTTGTTCCTTCTGAAGTCCACAATCATCTCCTTCGTCTTCTTCACATTCATGTGAAGGTTGTTCTCTTTGCACCAGCTCTCCAGATGTTCCACCTCCTGTCTGTAGCTGGATTCATCATTATCTGTGATGCATCCCACCACAGCTGTATCATCTGCAAACTTAACAATATGACAGCCTGGATGTGTGGCTGTACAATCATATGTGAGCAGAGTGAACAGAAGAGGGCTCAGCACACATCCTTGAGGAGAGCCAGTGCTGAGGGTGATGGTGGAGGAGGAGAAGTTGTGGATCTTCACGGACTGTGGTCTGTCTGTTAAGAAGTCTAAGACCCAGTTACAAATAGAGGGGCTTAGTCCAAGTGTGGATAGTTTGTCTATCAGAGTTTGGGGGATCATGGTGTTGAAGGCAGATGTGAAGTCCACAAAGAGCAGACGCACGTATGAGTCCTTCTGATCCAGGTGGGTGAGAGCAGTGTGGACCACGGAGGAGATGGCGTCCTCTGTTGATCGGTTCTCACGGTATGCATATTGATGAGGGTCCTCGTTGATGTTGACGGCTGTCTTGATGTGGGACATGACCAGTTTCTCAAAACATTTAGCGACTATCGGGGTGAGAGCCACCGGTCTATAGTCATTCAGACCAGTCACTGTGGAGCTTTTTGGGACTGGGATGATGGTGGCGGTCTTCAGGCAGGTGGGAACTGACTCCAGTGCAAGTGAGGTGGTGAAGATGTCAGCCAGCACCTCACAGAGCTGGTCCGCACATTCCTTCAGAACTTTCCCTGGGATGTTGTCTGGACCCGTAGCTTTATGAGGGTTGATCCTTCTGAGACTGCCTCTCACTTCTGCTGCGGTCACTTTGAGGTGCTCCTCGTCTGGTGATGAGGTGAGCCTGGTGCTAGTTGGTCTGTTTGGATCATCAAAACGTGCATAAAACTTATTGAGGGCATCAGGCAGGGATGGGTCCCTGGGGCATTGTTTGCTTTTGCCCTTGTAGTCTGTTAAGCATTTGATGCCCTGCCACATGCTCCTAGGATCATGTGAGGTGAACTGTCCCTCGATCCTCTGTGCATACGCGGCTTTGGCCTTCTTTATGCCATCATCCAGTTCTCTCCTGCACTTTCTCAACTCCTCAGTATCTTTAGACTTGAATGCAGTGTCCCTGGCTGCCAGCAGGGTGCGGACATCCTTATTTAGCCAGGGTTTTTGATTGGGGTAAAATTTAACACACTTTCTTATGGATACATTTTCAGCACATGTACTGATGTAACCCAGGACAGAGGAAGCATAAAGCTCCAGGTCAATTGAATTTCCATTCGTAGCTGCCTCTTTGAAGACAGACCAGTTTGTGTTTTCAAAGCAGTCTCTTAGCATGGGGGAACTATCTTGGCGCCACGATGTTATCACTCTTTGTTCTGGCATCGAACGTCGGAGTGGGGGGAGCTGTCTAGGGACCAATAGCAGGGAGCGATGGTCGGAAGCCCCGATCGGTGGGCGTGGCTTCGCCGTGTACGCCCCCTTCACATTCGTGTAGACCTGGTCTAATGTCTTATTTCCTCGTGTTTCTGTGAAAACGTGCTGATTGAAGGTTGGAAGGATGACACGTAAATCCACGTGATTGAAGTTCATATGAATTGAAAAAATACAAGAAAATTATATATACCGTAAAAAACAAACAAATAGTTATTAGTTAAGAGAAATACCTCTTTAAATAGCCTGGTTGGGATGGGATCTAGCAGACATGTGGATGGTTTGGATGAAGCTATTATTTTTGACAATTAAGAGAGCTCAACAGGACAAAAATAGTCCAAATATAAATCAGGTTCTAGTGACATTTTAAAGTTGTCTCATCTAACAGAGGTGATAGTAGGAAGGTTGGTTTGAAAATTTTCCCTCTAATTGAAATAATTTCTTTTAATAAAGAATCTCATGAAGTCATCATTGCTTATAGTTGTAGGGATACATGGTTCAACAGATTTTTCATTAGTCTAGCTATGGTACTGAAAAGGAACCTGGGGTTAATTTTATTCTCACCAATTAAAGATGAATAATATGAAGTTCTAGCTTTATGGAACACTTTTTTTATACATTAGCTGGCTATCTCTCATATACTGTATAAGTAAAATTCTTCAATGTTAGTGGAGCACCGTTTTCTTTCCAGCTTTCTAGATGTCTGTTTTAAAGTACAGTATGTAGCTCAGAATTGAACCAAGGAGTCAGTCTCCTCTGGTTGATTACTTTCTTTTTCAGCGGAGCAGCTTTATCAAGTGAAGTTTGCAAAGAAGTTATAAATTTATCAACCAGATTATCTAAGTCACTGCTCTCTTATGTATTACTCTGCAAGACAGAGGAAAATGATAGAAGAAGATCTTTAAATTTGGTTACGTTTTCTGATAAACACCTGATAAGATGAAATTTACTCTGTGATTGTGTAGTCATTTAATGTAAACTCATTAAAAAATGGTCAGACAGAACAGGATTTTGGGAAACTATTACTAAGTCCTTAATCTCTATGCCATAAGTCAGAACCAGATCATGAGTGTGATGATGAGAATGAGTGATTGTGTGGACGTTTTGGGTGAAACCAATTGACTATTACCCGCTCATTCTCAATCAGTTCATCTGGACAGTTTCTTTTTAGTAGAAACGTTTCACCCTCACTCCAGAGGGCTTCGTCAGTCAGAGCAGTCCAAAGCAAACTGAAGCTACCCCACCAAGTAAACAACTTAAGTGGACCAACCAGTTTGCTGTAGCCAAGAACAAGCCCCCAGAAACCATCTTGGCTACAGCAAACTGGTTGGTCCACTTAAGTTGTTTACTTGGTGGGGTAGCTTCAGTTTGCTTTGGACTGCTCTGACTGACGAAGCCCTCTGGAGTGAGGGTGAAACGTTTCTACTAAAAAGAAACTGTCCAGATGAACTGATTGAGAATGAGCGGATTTGATACCTGGACTATTGAGAATGAACTTTCTGGCAATTGACTATTAATTTTTTAAAGGCTATGCTTGAGCTACCATTTTCAACATCTACATGAATATTGAAATCACCCATTATTGTGACTTTATCAGTATTTAGTAGTAAGTCAGTTAAAAAATCTGAGAATTCAGACAAAAACTGAGCATAGGAGCCTGGTGGACGATGTATAACAACTAGTGAGTGTAGCCTTTCTGATTTCCTTTTTGGATAGTATAGACTTAGAGACAGCGACTCAAAAGTATTATAACTAATTAGGATTAGTTGGTTTGGTTTGGTATTAATGAATAGTCCTGACTAAAACAAAATAGAAGCTACACCTCCGCCTCGACCATGAAATTTTAAATAATTAGATGGAGCGGATTCATTTATACTAACAAAATCTTGCTGTTGTAATCAGGTTTCTGTCAGACAGAATAAATCAATATGATGATCAGTTATCATGTCATTAAGTAATAGGGATTTAGAGAAGAGATCTGATGTTCAATAAACCACATTTAATAATTTTATTATTTTGTTCTGGTGAAGTAGCTGTGTTTATTTTAATAAATTATTTTTGTGGTTAATATTTTTAAAGCTGTTTTTTTGTTTATTTAATTTGAGCTGTGGACAAGTTATAGGGTTTTTGGTGGGTAACAGAGAATCAGCAGAGAGGTGTGGAAGACTACAACTCTGCTTCCTTGGTTAGAAACTTCCATTTGTCTACAGCTACTTCATGGGTTTGCCCCTGGTGCTGGATGCACCCACTTCTCTACCCGCTGAGCCTCTGGATCAGATGAAATGAAAGATAGTAGTTTTGAAAGCAGAGTTCTCTTCTGGCACTTGGCTCTGCCAAGAAATTCTCACTTTACCAGTATAACCACCCTGCACAAAGATCTTTCTAGACAAGACTAGAATGACTTTGATCCCAAACCCTGCTTTTCACCTTAAACTGTTGGGGTCATATTTTTAATGAGGTTAGTGACTTTTTATCCTCTTTCTTTCTTTTGTGAAACAGTAGAGGTTACACAAACTACCGGTACTCAATATACACTTCACACATTTACTTAAACAGGACAGACACGTCAGGCAAAGTGATCAACTGCTTGTCTCCTGTGCTAAGACATTCTGAGAAGCTGGTGTCAAAACGGCAGGTTTTCCACTGGATTGCATCTGTAATTGCCTTAGCCTATAGCTCAAAAGGGCTACAACTTCCAGAGGATGTCTGTGACCATTTCACAAGCAGCTTAAGCTCTCATGGGGCCTGCTCAAGTACTGCAGCAAGCTGTGCCTCTCCTCACACATTTGCTCTGTTTTACAAGCTTGACATCACAGCATTATCCTAGGCTCAATCAGTACTTGGTGTTGCACCAAGAAACACACAGGAGGACTGAAAATAAATGCTGGCACATGATATAAGATCTGCTGAGCAACATAAGACTCTGTATATTTTTCATTACCAATGTGAGACACAAAATGAATGCCATGAAAGATGACTTTAGATTACTTCCTGGTTCTCTGAGCAGCATGAGTTAGTCCCTCACAAAGTCACTCTTCTTGTTTTGACATTAAACGTTTTGAATGAAATGTCAATCCAGTAACAGTCCTAGAAAATTGGGGGAGGGATCCTGACCTCCCTAACACTGACAGTCTTATGGTTTATTTCCAGCCAGTCTGCTCTGGTGTTAGGTAATTGAAGCTTCAGATGATGTCGCGCTGCTTTCTCAAAACAAATGCTGCTCAAGAGAACCAGTTTCAAAAAAGTAACCTAAAGTTACTTGCAGTCAAAAGCCTTTTCATTGAAAGGATGAAAATAGACTAAAATTCTACAAGAAATCTGGAAATTAAAGTCTATAAAGTATGTAATTTTTAACAGAAAAATGTAGGAACCCTAAGCTGATTGTTAACAGTGTGTATGTCATTAGTTCCCACAGGAACTCGAGACATTTTTCCAGATTTTCAGCCTTCACCAATGACAGACTCCGGTCTCAGCTGCAGTTCCACATCTTCCAGTTTAAGTCTTGGGGCAAGGGGCAGTACTATGTCTCACCTCTCCCCCACACTACTCACTGAGACAGACGTTACAGCTGAACATGACGAGAAGGCCAAAATTCTCATAGAGTTTATTACATCAAGGTGAGGAGACCCTGTTTTTTATTTATTATATATTTCTCAGCAAATATTACATCTTGTTCCTTTTTTTGTCATTTGTTGCTCCTGCTAACATTCTATGTTGTATATTTTGATATAATTTTAAATGAAGTAGTTCTAAATAAAAACATTGTTTTACTCATTGTGTACAATGATTTTGTTTTCATGCTTCCAGCAGTGTGTAAAAGGACAGGGTATTTTTTTTAAACTTTGCATGGGTTTGATTTGGTTGAGTTGGTTGGATATCATGGTGTTCCTTTTTTTCCTAGGTATTATATGAAATATATGTAGTCCATTTAGTTCTAACATTGCACGCTCCCTGATTTGTGTTTACCGGTACTCCTTCCTGCCTTGCAGAAAGCGAGGTCCACTCTGGAATCATGAAGACGTGTCGCCCAAGAACCCCAACATCAAGAGCGCTGATCAACTAAGTGTTTTTATCAGACATGTTGTGACCATCTTTAAACAGTCCCAGACAGGTCTGCTATGCACTCAAGTTCTGCTTTGGTTACTGGTACATTTTTGACTGAACTGATTGGGTGGCTCTATCTTTGTGTTCATTTCTTCAGGTTTACAACTGGACTCTATGCTGAGTGAAGTGGCTCTGAGGACAGCTCTGTCTTGCTCTTCTCGCCACTATGCTGGTCGCTCATTCCAGATTTTCAGGGCACTTAAACAACCTCTCACTTTGGCCACACTGTCAGACATCCTGTCTCGGCTGGTTGAGACTGTAGGAGACCCAGGAGAGGAAGCTCAGGTCAGGAGATTTTTGGAGCAAACATCACTCCTTTGTTTTGAAAAAGAAAGCTTATTCTTTAAATATCAGATACTTTAACTTGGGGTGTGTAATTATTTTGTGTTTTTTCCTTAGGGTTTTGTCATTGAGCTACTTCTGACATTAGAATCGTGCATTGACACTTTAGCGGACAGTATCAAAAACTATGACCTTCTTTCTGCTTTAGCACAGTAAGTCCTCTCATTAGTAGTTTAGTGTTGCTATTTGACTATATGTATGCATGTATCTATATATATATACAGTATAGATATATGTATTACTGTATATATTCACAGCAGTTTTAATTGATAAATGATTATTTTCTTTATAGAAGCTCTACCAGTGAGCACTTGTTTGGAGTTAAGTTTGCTGCCAACAGGAAAAGCACGGGCCAGCTTAATCTCAACAGTGGGGGTTTGATCCATTACGTCCATGCTCGGAGCAGCTCGCTCCGGACCAGCCTGATTGGAGAGCGAAAAGCAGACAGACGCAGAAGCAACACCTTGGACGTGGCAGACAGATGCGGCGATAGTCATGCAAACCTGCTGCGCACAAAGAGCTTATCGTCACTAGGAGGAGGAGGAGGAGGAGGAAGTCCAGGAAGAGACACTGTCCCGCCTGTTGACCCCTCAAATCTGATGGCCACCATCTTCTGGATTGCCACCTCTTTGCTGGAATCAGACTACGAGTTTGAGTACCTGCTGGCACTGCGGCTCCTCAACAAGCTGCTGGGCCAGCTCCCTCTGGATCGCACAGACAGCAGAGAACGTTTGGAGATGGTCCAGGCTAAGTTGAAGTGGTACAACTTCCCTGGTCTGCTGCAGCTCTTCCTAAAGGGCTTTACTTCTGCTTCTACACAGGAGCTCACCATCCACCTGCTCAGCAAGCTTATTAGTGTTTCCAGATACACACTGGTAGACCCTACACAAGTGACAGGTACATTCTGCTGACACGATTAATATAAAACCAACGACACAAATGTATATAACACAGTATGTTCATGTTCTTGTTTGTACATGTGCACAGGTTTTCCTTTGAATATCCTGTGCCTTTTGCCACACCTCATCCAGCACTTTGACAACCCCACGCCTTTTTGCAAGGAGACAGCTGATAAGATTGCCAAAGTGTGTGCAGATGAAAAATCAGCCACACTCTCTAATCTGGCCCACATGATGAGCTTGTACAGTACACACAGCTACTCTCGCGACTGCACCAATTGGATCAATGTGGTATGTCGTTACCTCAATGATGCCTTTGCTGAGAAAACCTTAAACCTGGTCACTTACCTGGCTGAGGTATGTGAGAATAGGATCAAGACTTCTTTGTTACTCACTAAAATCAGTATTGATGATAAATGTTGGGTTGGTTGTGTCTCTTAGCTGCTGGAGAAAGGCCTTCCCTACATGCAGCAGTCCTTGCTGCAGATCATCTACAGCCTTTTGAGTCATATTGACTTATCAGCAGCACCTGTCAAACTGTTCAACCTCGAGATCATAAAGATCATTGGCAAATATGTTCAGGTAAGCTTTGTGCCATATTTGGTAACAAATGTACATTTGAAAAATGTTTCAGTCGTTCCTTGTGTTAAATTTGAAACCGCTTTTAAGATTTGCAAAATGCTTATATCTTTACTGCCAGAGTTTTAGATGAATTTTCTTTGATAAAAGACAAAAATGTAGCTGTTTTAGTTGAACCTTAAAGATAACATAATGCACAATCTCATGAAAATTTCACGAGATCTCTTAGTGCTTGAAGTATGTATTGTAATTAAAACAATTTTTCTGTTGGCTCAGTTTGGTTAGCTGTGGCAGCCTTCTTGAATTGAATCGTCTCCAAAAGTTAGTCAAGTTCTAAAAAATAAAAATAAAAACAGGGAGCGCTGGTCCTGCAGCCCACAGCCCATCAGGAAATGTTTAGAACCTCCCGCAGCCACGTAGGACATGAGTTTATTTGCTCGTGACAAATTCATTCATTTCTCATCATTTCAGTCATGGAGCAACAGAGGAGGAAGCGATCACTTGACTATAATTTTTTTTTTTTACAGAGTTCTTTTTCCACCTTTATATCTGGGTGTCCAAATACTTCTTTAACAACCTAGCTCCATCTTATATTGCAGATCTTATTGTTCCATATTTTCCTAACAGAGCACTTCACTCTCAGACTGCAGGCTTACTTGTGGTTCCTAGAGTTTACAAAAGCAGAATGGGACGAAGATCTTTCAGTTGTCAGGCTCCTCTCTTGTGGAACCAACTTCCAGTTTCTGTCCATGAGGCTGACACGTTGTCCAGTTTGAAGACTGGACTCAAGACTTTTCTTTTTGATAAATCTTATAGTTAGGGTTGGCTTGTTATGCTGCCATAGGCTTTAGACTACTGAAGAACAATTTGACCTTATTTCCTTAAATGAATGGTTAAAATTAAATAGTTTTCATTTTATACCATTTCTATCTTAACATGTGATTCTTGACCTGCCATTGTGTATCTGTTCCTCTCAAACCCAGCCAGTCGAAGCAGATGGCCACTTGTCCTGAGCCTGGTTCTCAAAGGTGTATTCCTCATAAGGGAGTTTTTCCTTTCCACTGTCGCCTTCATGCTTGCTCAAGATGAGTTGTATGATGGAGTTAAATTTAAAGCAGTCTGCTCCTCAAATAATGTTAAATTATTATTTTTATATATGAATATTTCTGTTCAGTGCCCTGAGATGACTTCTGTTGTGACTTGGTGCTATATAAATAAACTGAATTGAATAGAATAATAACTTCTCTGTAAGTAAGCGGCCGTGGCACAGTGGTAGTGGCAGCCGACCCCCGATCGGAAGGTTGGAGGTTCGAATCCCACTTCCCCCCACCATGTGTTGTTGTGTCCCTGGGCAAGACACTTAACCCCAAGTTGCTCTTGGTAGGACTGGATGGCGCCTTGCAAGGCACTACCGGTGTATGAATTTGTATATGAATGGGTGGATGGCTGCTACTGTAAAGTGCTTTCGGGCTCCTCACAGGGAGCTGGAAGGCGCTATATAAGTAAGCTCCATTTACCATTTAAGCTGATGTTTCATCAAAAGCCTATTATTGACCCTGGCCACTGACGATGTGCATGTGAAAGCTGTAGTTCCATTACTGCCTTAAAAACTTTCTGCACTGACTTCCTGTCAGTCTGTTTATTGGCTATTGACACTTATGTATTTACTTTGGACAGGTGCACACAGTCCTTCATTAAGGTTCTTTAGGAAGATTGTACATTAGACGTAGCCCTTTAAAAGCTGTCGCTATTGGGTTTACCCGCACGCTACGCGCCGAACACTGAAAACTTATAGTCCACGCCCACCTGCTGTGTGGGCCCCACCCGGTCCGTTATAAATTTCATCTGGACCGGAGCTCGACTCCCAAAGGCATATTCTTTTCTTCAGCCATTTGAGAGCCAGTGAGGCCCAGGTTTTAAAGGGTTACGCTTACACTCATTGAATCTGGGGTTACAATACATAATAAACGTTCTATTTTGTGCAAGCTACGCCCTTTAAAAGCTGTCGCTTATTGGGTTTAAAGGGTGGAGCAAGATATGGTCCATGCCTCACTGGGTCTGTCCGAGAACCATAAAAAAACACCCCGACATCCGCCTAAACCTCATTCTTTATACAAGCGTAATTACGCACCATTGATCCATGCATCTGGTGCTTACTGGATTACAGGCATGCAACCTCTGTGCCAGATCTTAGCTGAAGGAATGTTTATTCATATCAGACAATAGAGGAATAAAAAAAGGAAACATCTCCAATGAGGAAGAAGGAATTTTCCTGTTTGAAGGAATAATTGTACAAAACAACATACACCAAATAATGACAGAGCAAGGCTGTGTTGTTTTTATTGTTTGTTGTTATATTGTTATTTTCCTTTCTTATTTTATTTTTTTATAGTTGTTTGACTGTGAAAACTCACTCTGACATAACTCTGAGAACTGAATGTGTCAGTGAAGAGCTGGAGACATCTCGTAAATAAAAACTGATGAAGGGGGTCGGTGATGACCATGAGGCCGCAGAGCAGATGTCCTTCACAGACACCCCTCTGTGCAGAGATGTTGAAATCCCCCTAGTAGAGTGAGCTCCTAGTCCTTCAAGTGGTTGAAGACCAGAAGAACTATAGGCATGTGAAATAGTTTCACATAACCAGTGTGACAAATGCTGGGAAGATAAAGGGTGATCCTGTGATCGTTCCCTAAAATGTATAAACAACTGATCGGATTTACGCACCACGGCTGTGCGTTTCACATTACACCTGAGTGCGTGTACTGGGCAGAGCAGGTGAAATTGTTCCTCCTCCATAGTTTTGTGGGAAGGGGGACAGAACCCGTCAAGCGTAATGACTCAAGACCTGAACAATGTTGTTATGCTTTTGGGTATAAAAGCAGGATTTGGCCAGAGTTCTGCTGAACTTCCAGCTCAAGAAGGAGTGACAGACAGACCTGACAAGTCGCTCACTCTTTTAGCTGACGTCAGAACAAGGCTGTTTTAAACGACAGATACTTCAAAGATATCTGGTCCAAGGGCTCGAACGGATCTTAAGTTATTGCACTGAGAATGAATACTAAGTCCCACTGTGGTGCCAGGGCACGCGTCACTGGCCTGAGCCGGCACGCACCTTTCAGAAACCGTTTTGTTAAAGGGTGATTGAAAACTGTTCTATCATTGAAACCTTCATGACAGGAAGAGATCGCTGCAGCATAAGTTTTAATTGTGCTGAAAGCTAAATTTCTATCCAATAGCAGCTGCAAGTAGGATAAAATGCAGCCATGGGGACATGAAGTCGGATCCACTTCTTTTTCTAGGCACCATTGCTGAAAAGCAGCCCATTTAGAAGCGTAAACAGCTGTAGTGTATTTTGTGCATGCTCCCTGGATGGTGCATATTATGTCTTTAGAAAAACCTAATTTTTCTAAGCGTTCTCATTTAGCGGCCAGACCCAAAGGTGCTGACCTATTATAGGAAAACTCCTGATTGTTCCTCCCGTCTGCAGTAGCGCATCCTCTCTCCACGGCAGCTTCCATGATCGACCCGTCAGCTGTTGCAGAACCAGGAACCACAGTGCGTTTGTGCGTTCTGGGACGATCAGAATCATTATCAGATTCTCCTCTCTCACCCTCTCCAGCAGTGCTGATATTAAAGGGATTGGGGGAAAGGCATAAATGAGCGTCTTTGGCCATGGTTTTTACGCAATCGCGTTCACCCCCAGTGGCGGAGCATCCCGTGGGTTTAGGGAGAAGGACAGGGTGCACTGAGAATTCTCCCGAGTGGCTATCACGTCCACCTCCCCTCTCCCGAACCTGCTCCAGATTTGTGAGATTAGATCTGGATGAAAAGACCAATCCTTGTCCAGAGGGCCTCCTCTCGACATATCTGCTCCCCTGTTTAAAACGCCTGACATATGAACTGCTCTGATCGAGCGTAAGTGTGTGCACGCCAAGCAGAGCAGTTTCTTGGCTGTGTTCAGCAGCTGGGTTGAACGCACGCCCCCTTGGCGATTTATGTACGCTGCTGTGGTTCTGTTGTCTGTGTGGATCATCACGTGATGATCCTGAACCAGTGGGGCAAAATGTCTGAGAACCTTCTGTACTGTGAGAAGTTCCAGTACATTTATGTGAGAAGACGTGTCGGCCGGCCACACACCTCCTATCGTTTGTGACAGGCAGGTCCCTCCTCAGCTGGAGAGGGACGCGTTTGTGAACACCGACGTGAATGACGTCACTTTGCCCGGGGGAACTCCCTCTGATAAGTTCAGGGAATTCCCCCAGTGGTTCAGATCCGCTCCCACAGATGGGAGGACGGTGATCAGACGCCGTTTGTGACATACAGGGTCGACTTCCAGTCGATTTAACCATCTTTGGAGGCGTTGCGTGAACAACAACCCTTGCGGCACTACAACGTAAGCTGCTGACATAATTCCTAACAGTCTCATGACTGTCAGCACTGTTAAGGCCCCGGTATAGCTCTGCGTACGGCCTGAACGCCGCTCTACGCGCTCGTTCTGTGTGCGCGCTTTCACAAGCACAGCTCTGCGTTCGTTCTCGCGTTCGTTCTCGCGTTCGTTCTCGCGTTTTTGCTCCAAATTCTTTAACGTCATTTGAGCAACAGCAGGGCGGAGCGTTTACCTACGGGACAAATTGAGGTCGCTGATTGGTCATTTTCTGACACGCCTACTGTATTGATTGACAGGTCGGGTGGGGGAAAAAAAAGGCACTTCATATAGCTTCTGCCGCAGCGGTATTCTATGTTTATATGTTAATAAAAGTTCTAAAAAATAAAATAAAAACAGGGAGCGCTGGTCCAGCACACCAGAACGCCAGGAAATCTGCAGAGCCTCGTGCAGCCACGTTGGACATGAGTTTAGTTTGCTCGTGACAAATTCATTTCAGTTATGGAATCAGCGGAGGAGGAAGCGATCACTTGACTTTTGGCAAAAAAACAAAAGAAAAATCCAGATCAGGGATGAAGAAGGGGAATTTAATACATTTGTGTCTCATGAAAAACAGTCCAGCGTCAGGCAGTTTATTGTGAGACAACGCGCTCGCGTACGTGGTCGTAAAATTTGAGCTTGGCGCGTACATGCCCTGCGGGGCTACGCTTGTGCCTCTGCATATGTACGGCGTACAGCGGCGTACTACCGTACGCAGAGCTATACCGGGGCCTTTACTGTTCTAAGAGGCCGGACAAACTGAAGCTGTGACGTCAGGGATTCCCATCTCTGTTCTGACAGGGCAGCTGTCATGCTCACTGAATTATAGATTCACTCCCAGGAATGTAATTCGCTGAGACGGAATTATTGAGCTCTTCTCCCAATTTATGGTGAATCCCAGATGAGATAGATGTTTCATTAAAACAACTGTTTGTGTCTCTGCCTTTTTTCTGGACAAAGATAACAGCAGGAGGTCGTCCAGATAATACTGGATTTTTATTCTTCTCATTCAAAGCGGCTGGAGAGCTGCCTCCATGCATTTTAGAACGAGCGTGGGGCAAGCGCATAACCAAAAGGCAGGCGGTTGTACTGAAAACGGGCCCCTTGAAAGGAAAAACTTAGGAACTTCCTGTTTGTTTATTATTGGGATGTGAAAATATGTATCCTTCAGATCTATTGACACAAACCACACTACCCTTGCGTCACATATTTGAGAACACGTTTCACCGTCAGCATGTGAAAAGGTCGTTCCATGATGAATTAGTTGAAGGCAGACTGATCCAGAATTGGTCTGAGCCCCCCCGATTTCTTAGGAACCAGGAAGTACCGGGAGTAAAAACCGTCTTCCTCCTCTCCCGGGGGAACTCTGGAAATCACATATTTTTCTAGGAGCTCCATCAGCTTTGATTGGAGGATCACACCTTGTCCTGGAGATGTTAACTTGGTTTCTAATGCCGGGTACCGACCAGACGCGTTTCGGCCAGCGGAAGCGGCCGGTTTACATTGAAAGTCTATGTGGAGACGCGTCGAGGCGCGACGAATCGTGAAGCGGCGCGTTTTGAGTGTTTGAAGTGGCACGGCGACACGCGGCAGTTCCTTTCCGCGTATGCGCGCATCCGAAGCAACCTATGCGTTGAGCAGCGTCGAGCCGCCAAGGGTCAAATATTTGAACTTTCGACGCATCGCAGCAACCAATCGGGAGAGACTCTGCTATGTGATGACGCAACGAAAACGGGACTTTTGTTGGACTTTTTAAACTTACCACATCGAGCCTCCATGAACAAACCAGCCTCTGGTAAGAAACTTGGCATTTTTACAGTTGCTACTGTCCGCTCGAGCGTACGATCACCCCAAACATAAAAAAAAAACGTTTTAATCTCAACAAAGGCTTTTGGAGCTGCAGTTCGGCTCGTAGAAAACCTACTCAAGTGTGGCATTACTCATGCCCTGAGAGCATGAATAAATTAAACAAGTCAGTCAGCAACGCCACCCTGGGAATTTCACCTAGAGAATTTACTTTAAGGCCACGCAAGTTCGCTTTGCAATGATTAAAACATCCGGGACAACTCTTTCATATATATCATGATAATTTATTTACAGTGAGCTTAAAACATCTTAAAAACATCCTTTAATTATGTAAATCATGTGTACCATACCAATTAAATAGACAAAACCCAAAAACCCTTTAAACCCCAAGACACTCAATTACAATAAATACAATGCATACAGGTTACTTCAATAAATACAGCTTTGCACAACTATACAGTTCACCCTTCACTGGTTCTGGCACTCTCGACATGCCGTAGAAAGGGCAAGTGGCCGCACTGACGTCACACTCTACGTGCCACTGCAAGGGGAACACAGCTGACGACACCACAGTCCATGTTCATAAAGCAGCAGTCTCCGGAAACAGAGCAGCAGTAGTCCCGATGTGGGGAGACCTAAAGAAAGTTAATTAATAACTACTCTCCATATAGCTGCCACAAAATAAAGCTTACAATGACAATTGTTTCCTTACCCGCTGGTCCTCACAACCATATACACACACACACGTACACACACATCCTCGTAGCCGGAGGGAGGGAAGAAGCCCAGCACCGCAGCGCTCTACCTATAACAACACCTTCATTTAGAGTTTCTGTCTGATATCAGCTATAGTGCAGAGAGTGACAACACCTACCCCGTGAAGGAATCAACACCGGCCCGCACCACGCTCAGTGATGGGTTGCCTTGCACGGCCAACACCCACAGCCATGCGGCAGGAGCAGGAAGACGAACAGTCTGACTGAATGCGGCAGCTGCCTATATACCACGCCCACTTTATCAACTAGACGTTCGCACCAGGAACCCATCAGCCTAATCAGGCATCTTTCTCTACTGCTACATTCTACCCCCACCTTTTGTATCGGCGACCCGACGATAATCTATTAAAACTGATCCTATCAGCTCCAAAACAAGCTGTTATAGTTGACAAAGATGCGGAAGGACCTCCCAACAGGAGGTGAACATCCTTAGCTACCTGGCACCTTTCACAAGCCTGGCACCATTGGACCACTTCAGAAGCCATATAAGGCCAGTAACACTGGGATCGTAGGAGCGCCAAAGTTCGCTCCACCCCCTGAGGACCATGTTCCTCATGAACTTGGGTCAGCACATTCTTAATGAGTACCCTAGGTAGCACCAACTGAAACACTACCTCACCACCATTTGGTCTAAATATCTTCCGATACAGCACTCCCTCTCTTTCTACAAACCGGTCCCACTGACGAAGTAGAACCAATGTGGCGGAAGACAGCTGGGCCCGTTCTTCTCGACTGGGGTATTGGCCCTTCCTCCAAAACCCCAACACCTCCTGTAAGAGGGGATCGTCCTGTTGCAAGGCACATAGTTCGGCTACAGTGTGTTGTGGCAAAATCGCAACAACCGTTGGGTGTACTTCAACTGTATCCGAAAGCGTGGCTCTCATATCTGGTGGATGGGGTAAGTGCTGGCGAGAGAGTGCATCAGCATTTACATTACTCTGACCTGACCGGTAAGCAGGGCGGGCCTGAGGAGCTGGATTCATCTGAAATGGTGCTCCATAAGAGGCCCGCCCCCCCTCACATTCCCGTGCGAAATGACCGGGCTGATTACACCGCTTGCAGATCACTGAACCAGAAAAACAAGAACGATTAGGACCACAGACATTTTTCAACTGGGAAATGCTCTCACTAAGCTGCTGGAGCCGTTCTTGCTGACATGTTAGCATTTCTCTGAGCTGGCTCATTTCTGTTACGGATATTAGGGGAGCTACCTGCGGCTGCGGGCTACCATGAATCCCACACTGAAAACCATGAACTACCGGGGTAGATTGGCTATGACTTCTCACCCCAGAGGGTACCCCTTCGCGCTCCCACCGAATTGCTGCCGCCCTAACTTCAAGCAGAGTGCTGTCTGGCCTGCTGCGCATAAACTGCTTCAGTTCACGACGCAGAGATCCATCCAACACCCGTTCAACAAACTGATCCCTTAACAAAGTCTCGGGACTCAACATGCCAGCAGGCACGCGCTGCTTTGCCTTCTCCATAAGACCCATTAACGCGAGGGAGAACTCCTGAAGACTCTCTCCCTCTTGCTGTCTTCTGGAAAAGAAGGTTTCGTGTAATGCAATATAGGACTCTGCACAGCCATATAATTCCTGTAAGATTTCAAATATTCTAGCAGGGTCCTCTCTCTCTGCACTAGAACGATATTTAAATTCAATTCGAGCTTCTCCCTCCAAATGATCCATCAAAAACAAAGCTTGATCAGCCACCGATAAATGTTGTGCTCTCATACGCATCTCTGCTTCCTCCATCCACTCACTCAGTCCCATGCCGGTCCTTCCTCTAAAGATGGGACATTCCCTATCACTAGGTACAAAAATCAGTCTTTCTGTAGGAGGGGCATTGGGTACTCCTGAAGTTGACGGCTGGGCACTTAAGCTGGCCTGCCTTTGTCGCAACTGCTCATTTTCAATTTGTAAGCTTGCTACCAACTCTTTAAGTTCTTTAATTTCTTCTCCCATAATTACAAGTTCATCCACCCACCACTTTAAAGATTTGCTGGAACCACCACTGCTCTGCTTCCGGACCGACCAATCTGCACACAAAAAACAAAAAAACATAAACCAAAGAAAAAAACAAAACACAACCACCAATATAGTATTGAAAAATCACAAACTACTGGTCCCGGATGTTCATAAAAAAACAAATGCAAACATCCTTCCAGCAACGCCAAAAATGTGGCATTACTCATGCCCTGAGAGCATGAATAAATTAAACAAGTCAGTCAGCAACGCCACCCTGGGAATTTCACCTAGAGAATTTACTTTAAGGCCACGCAAGTTCGCTTTGCAATGATTAAAACATCCGGGACAACTCTTTCATATATATCATGATAATTTATTTACAGTGAGCTTAAAACATCTTAAAAACATCCTTTAATTATGTAAATCATGTGTACCATACCAATTAAATAGACAAAACCCAAAAACCCTTTAAACCCCAAGACACTCAATTACAATAAATACAATGCATACAGGTTACTTCAATAAATACAGCTTTGCACAACTATACAGTTCACCCTTCACTGGTTCTGGCACTCTCGACATGCCGTAGAAAGGGCAAGTGGCCGCACTGACGTCACACTCTACGTGCCACTGCAAGGGGAACACAGCTGACGACACCACAGTCCATGTTCATAAAGCAGCAGTCTCCGGAAACAGAGCAGCAGTAGTCCCGATGTGGGGAGACCTAAAGAAAGTTAATTAATAACTACTCTCCATATAGCTGCCACAAAATAAAGCTTACAATGACAATTGTTTCCTTACCCGCTGGTCCTCACAACCATATACACACACACACGTACACACACATCCTCGTAGCCGGAGGGAGGGAAGAAGCCCAGCACCGCAGCGCTCTACCTATAACAACACCTTCATTTAGAGTTTCTGTCTGATATCAGCTATAGTGCAGAGAGTGACAACACCTACCCCGTGAAGGAATCAACACCGGCCCGCACCACGCTCAGTGATGGGTTGCCTTGCACGGCCAACACCCACAGCCATGCGGCAGGAGCAGGAAGACGAACAGTCTGACTGAATGTGGCAGCTGCCTATATACCACGCCCACTTTATCAACTAGACGTTCGCACCAGGAACCCATCAGCCTAATCAGGCATCTTTCTCTACTGCTACACAAGTAGTAATGAGGCTCACGTACAGCTGATTTCGTCTGCCCTGTGTACAAGAAACAACCGGAAAAGGAGCCTGACCCCCCCTCCTCTGCCTCCTCCCAGGGCGCGTCATCAGACGCGTCTTCAGTGGCTGTGTGAAAGTGACAAGCAGCCAAAAGGGGACGGCAGGAGCGTTTCGACGCGTTAGGTCGGCATAACACTCCGTTGAATTTTGGTGGTGTTCTTGCAAACTGCAGAGTGTAACCCTTGAGGATTAAACGATGCAGCCATTTGTTTAAGTTGCATGTTTCCTGCCACGCTGAGCTGTAATCTGAGAGTGGGAGCGTGTGGATGTTTTGTCTCGTGAAGGATAATAAACAAGGCCGCCGTCGAGTTGGCATCGCCCACACTGACCCATGGGAGGCTGGCATGAAAAGGGCCTTTTATCTGCTTCTGCGTAACGGTTCTTACAATGTTCCCCGGCTGTGCACGGTTGGGCAGAAGAACCGGCGTTAGCGGGTGAACAAAACAAGCGCAGCTTCCGTGGAGGTTCACCTTCAGCGCTCGCTTCTGTCAGGCTGACAGGAGAGAGAGATGGATAACCCTTGCGCAAAGCTCTCACTTTAAAGGGCAAGGCAGAGCTCTGCGTTGTTGCCAGCGCCGCGCGACGCCGTGAGAGCGCCGAGGCACAAGCCTTTGAACGTGGGCGTGAACGCGCAAAGCTCAAATTGTACGACCGCCTACGCGCGCGCGTTGTCTCACAATAAACTGCCTTGCACCGGACTGTTTTGTATGAGACACAAATATATTAAATTCCTCTTTTTCATCGCTGAGCTGGACTTTTCTTTTGTTTTTTTGCCAAAAGTCAAGTGATCGCTTGAAGCATCACCATTCACTTCCTCCTCCGATGAGGAGGAATGAATGAACTTGTCACAAGTGAACTAAACTCATGTCCAACGTGGATGCGCAGGTTCTAAATATTTCCTGGTGGGCTGTGGGCTGCAGGAGCAGCGTTCCCTGTTTTTATTTTATTTTTAAAACTTTTTATTAACATATAAACACAGAAAAACGCTGCGCAGCCTGTGGCTTTTCTCACCACCCAGACCTGTCAATCATTTCAGTAGGCGTGTCAGCAAATGACCAATCAGTGACTTCAGTTTGTCCTGTAGGTAAACGCTCCGCGCGCAGCTGCTCACGCAGAGCTCTGCTGTGAACAGCCTGCGTGCAGCACGCGCGCGTCGAGCGGTGCTGGCAACAACGCAGAGCTCTGCCTTGCCCTTAACTGCAAGTTCATGTTTTTTACCTGAATGTGTGGGGACAGAATGGTCCCTGTGTTGTTTGGGCAGTAACTTTTTGTTAAACATCTTACCACTCTGTGTTTTCTGACAGCTGTCAGCGCTCGTCTCCTCTGACAGGCGAGGAGGCGGGGCTGGTGGGTGCATGGAGGAGTCACTGAGCGCAGCTACACCGACTGTTTGTGTATCATTACACCAAAACTGTTTTTCTTTTTACCCTGATGCATGCTCAATAATCCAAGTAGAAAAATCTAAAAAAGCTAAGTCTGGTCCTCTGGACATTAAAAAAAAAAAAAAACAAAAAAATGTAGAAACGTTTCGTCTTTCGTCCGAAAGACTTCCTCAGTCTGAGATGCTGTATTCAGCTCAGCACAGAAGATCAACATCATCAGGTCAGGACTCTGAGGTCTACACTCATCTCCAGGCCAGCGGTCACTCTTTCAGGGATGAAGATGTTCACATCCTTGATAGAGAGGAACGATGGTTTGAGAGAGGAGTAAAGGAGGCCATCTTTGTGAAAAGAAACCGTCCATCATTAAACAGAGGTGGAGGCCTCCGGGTTCAACTGTCCCCCTCTTACAATGCTGTTATTGCTAGTATCACTCAGCCCTCTGTGAATAGCAAACAACCATCAGGGTGCTAACGATCCATCGTTAGGCTGATGGTCCTCCTTGATCATGTGAGCAGCTGGTTTCGGCTGTCATCAGCCAACTGGTTGATCCACTGTGAGAGGGTGCTATTTATAAGACTGAGCTGAATACAGCATCTCAGACTGAGGAAGTCTTTCGGACGAAAGACGAAACGTTTCTACATTTTTTTTTGCTTTGTTTTGTTTTGTTTTTTGAATGTCCAGAGGACCAGACTTAGCTTTTTTAGATGTTTTTCTTTTTGTTTACCTTTGAAAAGTTGCCTCAGGTCAACTTTCTCATTAAATGTGGAGGATGTGTTTACAAAAGACGGAACAGATTAATTCAGCCTGTCTGAATGAAAAACTCAGCTTTTTGAGAGAGGTTTTTTATTTTTCACTTTAAAACCAGTGCTCATCTCAT